>JAIEZT010001214.1:15443494-15455994 GCA_019594935.1 Periophthalmus modestus
ATGAGTGAGTGGTTGGCACATTAAAAGCCACATCTCTTTCAGTAAGCCCTGAGGCATCTGCAGTTACAGAAATAGCCACTGTCAACTGCACGCTATGAATAATGCAAAGTGAAGAGCTTTTGGTATTTTTAAAGGCAGTATACAAAACCACAACAAGAATGGCTATAAAATATGTCAGCGAGCAGGTCTCCCAAAGAGCCTGTTTACTCCACACAGTTCATTTTTACTTTGATGATATACCAGCAGTGCTCTACTTCACCTCCTGGATCACTTTCTTCCTCTGGCTAATGCTCAGGCCGCTGGGACACACTCTATTATCAGCGTGTACAGTCCAAGGCTGGGGTCAGCTCTGTTTATCAGCTCATAACACTGCGGCACTTCCATTGGAGTCCCTGACACCGGGGACATGTCCAGGCAGTGACCAAGATAGCGTGTGTTATTACGCTGACATCAGAGCGTGCTAAAGGACCAGAAACAAGAATACACATGGGAGTTGACAGGGTTCAGATCGGCACTGAAGACCTCAAAAAGTCAGGGAAAGTTAAACAGTAATTTTTGTGAGTGTAGAGCGGCGACGTGATTAGCATAAGTGACTGGTAACTGAAGTTCTGTTGCAATTAGCATTCACATATTCGAAGGGCATGTAAAGGTTACCTGCTTGTCTCCATGGAGATGTGATTGCTTTATCAGATATGTTCCACAGTAAGTCATTAAACCGGCATATCTTGTGTGAATTCAACAGTTTTTATTATAGAGAGGGGGTGCAAAAGTGACTTTTAGGATCAGTCCCTTATCAAAAACATGTCTGAAGAGGTTTTAGATGTGATCCATGCATGTCTGAGTAATCTTGCGATCTGTCCCGAGCCCTATTCAAACCCTCGTCATCGTTAGCAGTACGAGCCTGTACGAGACTGACAAGCATACACCACCCATTCTCCTGGACAACAATTTTCTATAATTATACAAAAGCATCATGCAAAACAATGTACTACAACCTCTTAAACCTGAAGATGTGTAGTAGTTTGATTAATGGGATCACTTGATTGATGTCTGAGTCACTCCCTCTCTGCGATGAAACTTATCAAACATGTTATGTGTTTAGCATTTTCACAATAAAAGGTAACACCTAAATAGAAGTGTTAGCAGTTAATGCTGTAATGCTATACTATGGAACACTCAAGGCAAAGCACTAACATCTCCATGGAGACAAGCATGTGGTCAATCCTCCACCAGAAAAGCTACACAGTGCATCTTTACTGTTGATACTGTTTTACGTATCAAATGTAAGTTTTGCAGTTATCAAGGGAGAATTGTCATACTCAAAAGTTGCAGATGATGGCAAATCAATTGGAAATATTCTTCTTTCACAATCCATCGTAATAACTGTTGTCTTTTACACCTCAAGTGTAAGGAGATTTATGCTGTCAGATATTTGAAAGCTGATATTCAAAACCATCTTAGTATTGAGATGTAAAATCCGCTCTGAGGGTTGAGATGTATGCAGATTTTTATCTGATCTTCTTTGTATTAGCCTCTCAGATTGGCTCGGTGCTGTTCCAGGAGTATATCTGGGAGCAAACACATTAACGCAGCTGTCAAGGTATCATAGAAACATGTTCAGACAGTGCACAAGATTGGTTTCTATTTACATGGATCATTAGTAAGTAATTGCTGTTTGGTTTTGACTAGTATAATTGAATGATGTTTGTTAAATAATGAACAATGGGTGTGACAACCTAGAAATATGGTATTAATCTAAAAGGGCCCATATATTACGGTATTTTCTGATCTATGTTATAATGTTGTTTTGGAGTTTTGTTTTGCTTCATTCACACGTTTAACACAAACTCTACATACTTAAGCTGAGTTCTTATTTCAAACACTCTGTTCCACCTTGTGATGTCATGCGATAATACAGGAAGTGACCATTGTATTTTTATACTCCATACACCTTCACTAGAATCATTTGGATGATTTCAGCCCTGGAACTGCCCATTTCTACTGATCCAAAGGCAAAGGTAGCTGTTAACTTGAAAACTAACTCTTCACGACAGTAGTTGCTAACCCAAATCATTCTTAGTAAACTATTTGTCTATTCTAAATTCTCTTTCTTCATGCGTTCCAGTTTATTTTCTTGATTCCCAGACAGTTGCGCTCATGACATGACTATAAGCAGAGTTACTGTATGAACAGCTATGTTAATACGTCATTGAGTTGTGTGGAGTGGATATAGTCTTTTATTCTTACTCCCGTCTGTGTGGGGGTATTTTAAATTCATTTGCAAGTGTCATGCCAGGCTTAAAGTGCATATGAGACAGGTTTGACAGGTTTGTTTTTTTTTTTCTAAAATTGTACTAAAAGCCTTCTGAGTTTTTTTATACTTCCTGGTTGGACATGGGCAGCAGATATGACATATGTAGAGGTAATTCAGTAACTGTTACCTAGCAACCATAATGTTAGCAGGGGCCAATTTTTTTTTTTTTTTTCTAATTAAATAATTGACAACACCTTTATTCTGTTAAATGAATGTTTAAACTGACAAATTCCTTCTTGCATTTTGGATGGAGTTTTCTGTGTTGATCTTGTATTTTTGTACTTTTCATCTCAGTTTTTTCCACTTGACTGATATAAAACTATGATAAATATTTAATGCAGGTGCTATCCCACAAAACCAAGTCATAATTAGAAAACATGAAAGGCTCTAGATGTGTAAGAAAGTAGACAATAACAAACAACAAGCTGGTGACGGCGTTATGTCTCAGTTTCCATCATGGTGGTGATTAAATGGGAGAAAAACACAATAGTTCATATGAAGAGGGCCCTATAAAGAAAGAGCTTCATTTTCTGTTTTGCGGTCGGTGTAGGACAAAACACTCATGTTTCACAGCCCGTTGTGTTGTCAACAATAGCTTCTTTTCACACATGATGGCGTGAGGTGTGACAGCCATATGTTCGTGCTCTGTTTATTGTTTATTTTTCAGTGTGCTAAATCAGAGGAAGAGGCCGTCACGTGCTCTTTCTTTTGTTGTTGTGGTAAATTCACATAGATAATGTATTTTAGCTGAAGTAAATCCATGTGCAGTACTGAGGTGTTTTTATGCCAAATAGTAACATAGAAATGTGATCCCTGTATTTACTTTTATTCATGCAGCTGTAAACATGATTGTCGCTATGGGCTCATTTCCAACACACTCATGCACTCGTACACGGACACTGGAGACGATGCGGGTGACGGGTTTTGACTCTGTGCAGAACATTACATTTTTGTGTGTCAAATCTAATGCTAGCTTCTATTAAAACATTAAATATAACATAACAAAAAATGTATTTGTTATAAGGACAAGCTGATTATTTTTAGGTGCAGATTATTTCAGTCTCTGGCATTATTTAAATATTTATTAGGCTCCGAAATTAGCATTAGCATTAGCCCCGACACACCAAGATGTACCATTTGTAAAGTGTTTAACATGTCATCAGTGACATCCACCTGCAGCTCCCTGTCCACTCTGTGATTTAGTGATTTTATTGTGACTGGACAAAAACCTCATAAACATTACATTATGCCAGAAATGGTCGTGCTGAGGATGCGTCCCTTCTTTCTTCAGGGAAAGAAGGCACGTGATTGGTCTATTTTTATTGTTCATATCTTAATTATACAGATAAAATTGTGAAATAAAAAACAGGATCATGTAGAGCGGGTTAAAACAAACATTATAAGGGCAGAATGACAAACTTGATATCAGCAGTTACAGAGAGAGGGGCCTCGATGGAGCCAGTTTGTGCCCATGTTTACTTCCTGTGGCAGCTAGCGGGCGAGCTATGTCCATCTATATATACAGTCTATGCTGTGGACACAGTAACAGTTTACTCTAGAGCCACTGCCGTTTTCCTGGAGACCGGTCCTAAGCTTAACCATAGCCACTAATTACCCAGCCATAACCTAAACCCATATCTTAAAGTGCAGGTTTTCATGTTTCTAATTACTACTGGGTTTGGCGGGATAGTACCTGTGGTAAATCATAGTTTCTGGAAAAAACATTGAGAAGAAAAGTGCAAAAATAGGTAGGTAATGTACATCATATCTGCTGCCCATGTCCAATCAGGAAGTAAAATTATACATTTCACAAAAATTTAGAAAAATTGAGAAAAAAGAAAAGTCTATATTTATTTATTTATTTTTAATGAGTAATCTAATCTGTCATATGGATTTGAATCATCAGTCTTTAATCACTTATTTTCAAGACGCCATATTTGTGGTGATGACTTTTACGGCAATATCTGCTCCCACTGAGCACCGCAGTTTTATAATGTGGAAGTCAATGGACTTGTTTATTTCATTTAATCGTTTTAGATCAATACTACGATTTAAAATGTCCAAGTTATAACATAATGATCCATGGGTGTCATAGATTATAATTATATAGCACAAGCAGTAATAAGTCTTCTTTAACCTTAACCTATGTCTGAACTGTTGTTGATCTAATAATAAAGAATTTACGTCATGGGGACCTGATTTCTGACCCATAAGAGAGGCGAGTCTCCATAATGTGAGCGTGAGTGCAGATTTTAGTCCACACAATGATATAAAAACCCGCCCACACACATGAGCAGTACGGCGCTTACTCAAGAGCAGCTGCTTTTGTGGACTCTGCCCTCGGCCCCTCACATGACACAGGGCCAGTGCACACAACAGGCTTCAGTTTGGACTGTGTGAGGCTCATGTAGATTTGTGTTGTCACGATACTAACATTTTTACTACATTTTCACCCCTCACATGACCCAGGGCCAGTGCACAAACCTGCTTCAGTTTGGGACTGTTGTGAGGCTCCATTTTCAATATTAAGGAAAAAACTTGATACGCAATACTGACTCCAATACCACAATGATAATAAAAACTCTGTCTTTAGACAATAGAATGTGATTTTCAGCTTCAATATACTCGTCTATGTGGTCTTATGTTTCATCTGTCATTCGATAGTTGTTCAGGAAAGGTTAAATTCTGTCCTGTGACTTTTTTTAGTTTTAATATCAATTAGTATCTGATTTTTGAGAATTTTGACAACCCTAGATGAGATGTAGATGGCTTGTGATGTTGGTAATGGGTGAGGAATATCAAAAATGAATATAGAATTTAAAAATATGTAAGTCTTTGCTCTTGAATATAAATTGGAGAGGCTTTAAAAAACATAATCACCATTTGCACAGAGAGTTAACATGTTGAGCTTTGTGCCAGTTTTTGTTTCATGTGAATAGGCCTAACAATTCATAAGGCTGTAGTCGAAGGGTTACTAGTACTATTTCGATTAGTACTATTAACCCGTCTTCATAAGCACAAAGGCAGCTTAAACTGTTCAGTCACTCCAGATACTCCAGCTGACTCACTCCATGCTTTCTCCTGTCTGCTGTGCTCCATAAAAATCCTTATAACCCTAATAAAATAATTAGTCAACTAATAAAACATTTTATTATTATAAACTGGATTATAAACTATTTATACAAACAACAGCCTAAAGAGGGCATGGAGTGAGTTTGCTAGACATTTGGGAAAGACTTGTGAATGTATTCTACCAGTTTTAAGCCAAATATGCAGTTTAAAAGTACTTTTCTTCGATCGATAGACGAGATTTTGAGACCTTTTGCCGGTGCTCCCCTTTTTAGTCAACTGATAAGTGTTGGCGCTATACTAAAATTGCAAACTCGATTTTGATATTCAATACTGATTTCAATACCACGATGATGATGAAATGTTCTCTTTCTTCAGATGATAGAATATATAGTACTTTCTTTTATATTACATTCGGCCTTATATCTGTGTAATCCCTCCGCCGTCCAGGTAGTTTCCATAGTGGCCCATGGGGTGTATACTAGTCTAAGGTGTCTTATATTTGTTCTGATACAGCTCAAGATTATTCTAAAGCTCTTCACGAAAGGTTAATTTCTGTCCTGTGAATGTGACTTTTTATGCAGGGTGCCCCAAAAGTCACTGACACTTTTAAATCTTCAATAGCTCCTGTAATTCCTAAGTTATACTCACCAAATTTTAGCAGTAGGTAAACTGACCCTTCTAAGATTTTTTGCAATATATACGGTTATAAATGTTCACTTACTCTTGAACTTATCACTACTTAAACTAGGGGAAGTAAAAAATTACCTAATTTTTTAAAAAATAATGTTTTTAAGTGTCCACCATTTTCGGTTTCACACTGAATAGCCTGATACAACACACTTTGTATAACATTTAAAGCATTTCCGGGCTTATGGCTCTTATTTGATCCTCGATATTACGTTTTAAGTCGTTTATTGTCTGAGGTTTATTCACAAACATCTTTTTCTTTAAGATAGCCCCACAGGAAGAAACCAGGACTAGTCAGGTCTTGGAAGATCACTACTGCCCCCTGTCTTTGAAAACCACTTATTATTCCTTTAATGACATTTACACTTGGGGCATCTCTGGTATTAAAATGTCGACGGTAACACACTGGGTTTCTGAATTTGACCCATGTGACTCAAAGCACCACTGTATGGGGTTCGTTCTGTATTTGCTCATATTAATGTCGGAAGGGTCGTTCTAAATGCTCTGAAAAAATAAAAGAAAAATATTTAGAAACAAGACTTATGAATTTTTTTCAACGGTCAGTGACTTTTGTAGTATCGGTACATGCTCAAATGAGTATCTAGTTTCGATACTCGTTTTAGCATTAATTAGTATTTGATTTTTGATGCCTCTTTCTCCACAGGGAAAATGGAGAGCCACTACCATCAAGGAGCGAAGAAGGGGCTGCGACCATCTGCTGCCTTCTGACATGAACGAGATGGACCACAGCGCCGACCCGTCACTCACCATATTATGACCTAAGCGCTGCACCCGGGCCTGAGTGATCCTGACATCATTTGAGAAAGTTATCCAGTTACAATAAACTTTCCCTGAAGTACTTTTGCAGTGGTGAGTGTTGTGGATGGTAGATATCTTTTACAGTCGGCTAACTGAAGAATTATTGTAAATTGCGGCGGATGAGAAAAAGCCAGCTAAGCACTCGGAAAGCTTTAACTTGGTGATTCCTGCCAAATAGTGATCCCAAGCGCGCCACAGCTGTTGGGAATGTTATCTTAAGACTGCATACCCTCAATTTATTAATGACACGTATGGTAAATCACAAGTTAATAGTTTGTAGTTCATAAATCTGCTTTGTGGGGAAGTTTCTATTCACTTGTGTGGGAGTCAAATGTATTTTTCAAATCTTTTTTCATTAAATTGCATTGATCAGAAATTTACGTAATTTTTTTATTTTACATGAACAGAACAACATTTTGCATAATATTTCTTCTTTAAAGTGGAGCTAAATCATAGAATGTATAAAGACGTTGACTAAATAGGTGTGACAGACCCACAGCGTTCAGCTCCAGTCAAATGAAGCTCATCGAGGCGAGAAGTTATAGCGGCGAATTTGGCGCCGAGATCCATATGTGGAATTCCGACCGCGAGTATCATAGCAACCAAAGAGCCAATCCAGAGCGAGGCTGATGATGGTAACGCCCCTTCCCTCCCCACACCACCGGGTTAGCATGGAGCGAGCGTTTAGCAATGCGGTCAATCAATCGGGAGCAGCCTCAGGGAAAGAAGGCGCATGATTTGTTTGAATTTACGGACAAAATAGCGAAATAAAAATGCCAGGATAATGTAGAGCGGGTCAATATAAACTTTTGAAGACCAGAATGACGAGTCTGACAGCAGCAGTTACCGGAAACGGGCCCATGCTCACTTCCTGTTTGGAATGCGGCAGCTAGCAGGTTAGCTACAAATATACATATACAGTCTATGAGCTAAACACTAAAGCAACTGTGCATATGATGTTTTAATATTTTAAGTCTAATCTGTGGAGAGACAGCCCCGCTCAGAGTAAGAAAGCAAATGATGAGAAATGTACTTCAGGAACCCTGTAGTGGACAGTCACTGTTGAGCTCCATTAAGTTATGTCTTATTTAAAGATTCACTATGTTACTTTTCTAGTGGGGGTACGCAACATGCTTGTTTCTATGGAGAAGTGTAGCTTTGCCTAGAATGTTCCCCAGTATGACATTTTTTACTGTGAACGGGCTGGCTTGTCCACAGATCTAACTAATACTAACATTTCTGGCAAAGTAATAACATCTCCATGGAGACAAGCAGGTGGCAGAACCTCGCTTTAATGATGTTGAGCAAAATAAGACTGACACATGAGACTCACTGTTAGCACCACCGCCTCAGGGAGCTGGAATCTGGCCAACAGTTGTTTTTCATTCACAAGAAGCTCTCCAGTCACTCACTGTCTTTACCTGCATTTTCTACTAGATCACAGCCTTTGTTTGAAGTGGATTTTAAACCAGTAAATATGTTTTATATATGTTACTTACTGCATAACATATATGAAAGATGTAGATAATGTTACTTTTCCAAATTTAAGATTTACTTAAGAGACTTACATTTTCTTATTTAGGTTTGAAAGTAAGTGAGAAGAAGAACTTATTGTCCTACTGAATCACTCAAATGTTTGTTCAACCAACACAATTATGAATTCTGTTCTATCCATAACAACATTTACAGATAGTCACTGTTAACATATTATAGGTCACGAACAAAACAAGTTTAAAGTGCACATGACGTGGCATGATAACATAGTTAACACTGTTAGCATGATATTAGCATGAATTATTAATATTACATAAGATTTTGCCCCGTCTTTATAATTTCGTCATTTTAGGGAAGGTTATAATTTTACTTCCTGGTTGGACATAGTTTGCAGATATGACGTACATAGAGGTTACCAAGCAACAGTGTCAAAATCTGTCAGAAAAATGTCTTCCTTACACATTCATCATCTCATTTTGGGTGGAGTTTTCTGTGCTGATGGGTGGAGGTATGCAGCTTTAGCACTAAGCACTACTTCTTGTATTTTTGTACTGCTATCAAACTATGATAAATATTTAGCACAGGTACCATCCCGCCAAACCAAGTCATGATTCACAAACTTGAAAACCGGTAACATGGACTTGAACAAAGGATTTTGGTTTCTTATTTAGACTTGAAAAGAAGTGGGAAGAAGGAAACACATTGAATCCCTTCCCCATAACGCTTGTTTAGACAACACGATTATAAATTAATGTTTATTCATAGCAACAATTGATAAGTACTGTAATCGTTGTCAACAAATTATAGGTTATTAACAAAATGACCTTAAAGCACTATCATTTGTAAACACTTTAATAATAATCATGTACAAGCCCGTCCCACACTTTGTCTAAATGTTTTTCTGTGAGGTGAGAGTTCTAACCACGAAAACTCCAAGCTGCAAAGCAAACTGCGAATGTGAGAGTGGAGGATGGGCAGGCATGGCTCGGACTGTTTACGGCTCTTTTTGCTCTAGGCCCAGCTCAACGAGTCACAATCCACAGAACAGGGTGGCCCAAAAGTCACTGACACTTTTAAATCTTCATTAGCTCCTATAATTCTTAAGTTGTACTCACCAAATTTTAGCAGTAAATTGAACCATATGAGAATTGGCAACCTTATGATAATTGTTGGCACTTGAACTATACTTCGGGAAGTAAAAATTATAAAAAATTTTAAAATAATGTTTTTAAGTGTCCACTTTTTCGGTTTCTCACTGAACCCAATCACACACTACTTAAATTTAAAGCATTTCGGAGGATTTGTAAATAATGAACACAAACACTTTTTCTTTAAGATAGACCCACAGGAGGAGAAATCGGACTAGTCAGGTCTCGGGAGATCACATACTGCCCCCTGTCTTTGAAAACCACTTATTATTCCTTTAATGGCATTTACGCTTGGGGCATCTCTGGTATTAAAATGCCGACGGTAACACTGCTGGGTTTTTGAATTTGACCCATGTGACTCAAAGTACCACTGCACAATGAGGGTTCATTCCTCGGTGCTATATTTGCTCATATTAATGTCGAAAGGGTCGTTCTAAATGCTATGAAAAAATACAATTAAAATATTTAGAAACAAATTATGCATATGCAGAGTTATGCATTTTTTTCAACTGTCAGTGACTTTTGGGCCACCCTCTATAAAATGTCTCCAGATTTCAACTCTGTGACGACTTGAGAACCTGTTTGTAAAATGCTTGCGTCTGTAATATAATTTAGTACCGGTCAAATGTAAAGCCTCCATGATTATTCACAGTATTATCTTGACTTGGTTTGATGTCGCACCTTCTGAATCCTGGGCTCTAAGGTGTGAACAGTCCATACAGTAGGCGGGATGAGTCTTTGGTGATGGAGGTGTTTCGCCTCTGCATTGGCTGATGTCAGTGTTACCAGTGTAAACAGGTTGTTGAATAATAGACTAATGCTCCATGTGTAGAGATCTTTACACCTCACCCAGGGCTCTTGACAGATTGCCCAGGTGAGATTGAAGGATGGGTCAAACGCAGCGAAGAGGCTACAGGCAAAACTCAAAATCTAGTTTACTGAAAGATATCCAAGTCACATCTGTATTTTTGTATCTAATATTTCAAGATATCTTTATGTTCTTATTGTTTCATTTAGGTGTTTTTATATTTCTGTCATATATTTAGCTTCATGTATAAGTAAACCACAGAAGTTTCACACTGATATCTCTAATTTCAGCTCTCTCCTGTTTGCCTTAAAAGCATATGGCAGCTGTTATGATTCGCACATTTTGATTTAAATTGGTGTGCTAGTACCTGTTGTAAATATAAATTATAGTTTTACACCAATCAAGAAATGATCTGTGAAGAAAAGTTGAAAAATATTTTGAAATTTACAGGAAGTAGCCTGCTGTAAAACATATTCATGACGTTAAACTAAAAGTGAGCCACAATTTAAGTAAAAAATGCATTTTTTTCTGATACTTTAAACATAATTTCAACAACGTACAAGTGTTTTCTTTTAATTTTATTGGTCATATAATATTTTGTGTGTATATATTAGCGGAGTTTTGGAGCAGTGTATGCTAGGTTGCTATACAAACTATGGCATTTATTATGATTTGTTGTGCTTTCCAATCAGGAAGTACATTTTTAAAGTTAAAAAACTGCAAATAAAGTGTAAAAACATGTTATTTAAGGCACTTTAACCCCCTCAAAAATGTGTAAAAATGATCTTCTCAAGCACAGATCTGTTGAGAGCATCTATTGAATTGCATGGTCTGATGACTTTTTAGAGCTTTTCCTCAAGTACATGCTCTTCCTCTCATGAGCCGATGATGTTTATGCAAAATGTCAGTGAACCAGCTCAGCCTTGTTTACAGAATCCAACTCTCTCTCTCCTCATCTATTCTACTGCACCCATCCAGAGGCCACCCAAGGGCCCGCTGGTCAAATCTACCCCAGAACAAGCATCCTCTCTCTGGGAAGACTTTTCACCTGCAGTGACTGAGCTGGAGATTACTGTGGAAGGCCAGTGGTGCAATTATTCGCTCTCAAATGAAATGAATGGAGTCGAGGCTAATCTGCAACTCAAACAAGAGTAAATGTGGGCTAGCATCACAATGGTGAGCACAGGAGACACGGCTCAGGGGGAGGGGGAGTGGAGGAGGAGGAGGAGGAGGCCCCAGGCACAGAGGGTTTTGTCAAAGAGCCGAACTGACTGCGCTGGGAGGATCTAAAGGGCACGCGGAGAGGCAGGTACAGTGTTGAAATCACATTCCGATGTAAGATTTGAGTCGGGGCTTGTCACAACAACAGGCTGCGCTTCATAAAGATGTCAGCAGTATGTTCCCTGCGTAATAGGCAGGATACCTACTGATTCAACAGGGGAATGACTGGGTTGTTTGGACAAATGAGCTGAGTTCATTCATGCTCAGATGGATATACCTCAACTATCATTCAATATAATAATAAGGTCACAGCAGGGTTTGTGTTTGTATTCAACACGACGGTAAAGCAGTAAACTGGAATGTAGAATGAGGAAAGACTTTACGAACGTGTGGGAACCAAACCCTTAGGCAACAGACGTGAGCAATTTTTTTAAACTAATATTTTCAACTTTTTTTCCTAGTTTAAAGGCGCACTGTGTAACTTCTCTTCTGGAGGACCCATCACTTGTCTGTCTTTTAGGAATGTTAAACAGCAGGGGTGTCCAAACTACGGCCCGCGGACCAAATGCGGCCCTCAGACCAGTTTTTATTGGCCCTCAAAAAAACTATTTCTACCACTATAACCTCAAACATCACATTGCAGTGACACAGACCTAAAATTAATGTGTTTCAAGCCTTATTAATCCACAGCGGCTCTGTCAAAGCTGTGTTTAAAGCACCGCACTGCATTGATCCCCGGTCTGTGGCCCTCCGCTGCGAGTATGTTTTGAGATGTGGCCCTCAATAATAAAAAGTTTGGGTTTAAGTCTGTTCTATAGTATTGAATTAAATGTCTCTATATGGAGACAAGCAGGTGACACCACCAGGCCAAGTTACAGGTCAGATCTGTGGAGAGATAGGCCTGCTCACAGTAAATTATATTTTTTTATGATTATGA
>JAIEZT010001214.1:15460994-15668494 GCA_019594935.1 Periophthalmus modestus
TAACTCTCAACCCACAAGCCTATGTCACCCACACTCTCACACAACAATTACAGCAAGTGTGCAAAAACGGTAGACGAAACACTGCACTACAACTTCACAAACCTGGTGCGATGTGCAGTAATTTCGTTAGCGGGATGCACACTGGTTGTGTTATGATCGCACGCTGAAGGGGGAGTGACTTAGTGCAGAGAGCAAAGAAACTCAGAGCATCAAAAATGAGACTGAAGGGTTAATATGTTGTTTTTGGTGATTTTTAGCATTTTTAAAACAGTAAATTTAACATGGTGATCTAAATATGTTCAGTTAATACCCCATAGAAGTTACTCTTTAATCTTAACCCTAATCTTTACATTTTTTAACCCATATCTGAACTTTAAGCCATGTAATTGATCTTATAATAAAGGATTTAAGTACATTGTGGTAACATTATATTGCATTCATTTCCCCACAAACGAACAGTTCCCCATGAACATAATAAATGCATTATACAGTTCAGCATGGATTTCTCATTACAGCTGCTCCACTGGCTCCCATTTGTAAAGATTCACCGAGAAGTCATCAATGCAGCCCTGACCCCCGACCCCTGAACGAGACAGGGGTCACACAAATGGACGAGCTTCGTAAATGGTAAATGGGCCCGTTTTTATATGCCGCTTTCCCACTTTCAAGGCTCTCAAATCGCTGTACATCACACGCATTCATACCCCAGTGCGCACAGACACCGCGGGGGAGCTGGGTTAAGTTTCTTGCCTAAGGACACAACGACAGCGTTCATCTGTGTGGAGCTGGAATCGCGCCGCCGACCTGTGGGTCAGCGGTTCTGAGCGATACATGATCAAGAGCGAGATTTGAACCGCCAACCTTCGGATCAGCGGAGAAACGCCAACTGAGCTACTGTCCCTCACACCTGTAATGGAGCTATAATCTGAGCCAGGGGTCGGCAAACTTTAACACCCAAAGAGCCATTTGGACCCGGTTTCCGCTGAAAAAAAAAAAACACCGCAACTACTTTTTGACATCTAAAATGAAGATAACACTGTATTTTTTTTTTTTTTTATCTTTACGCTTTGTATGAACAACTATAGTGTGTTGCTTGAAGTGCTGCACAGAGACTTATTCTGCTGAACCTCTGCACAGCGTCTGCAAATCAGGGCTGTATGAAGTCACTTTCATCTCATATTATTTTATTTTAATATTTCAAGATCACAATAGTCAATAGTTCAATTTCAATTTAAACTAATTTAAAAAAAAAAAAAAACTAACACAAATAAAAAAGGAGTTGTGTTTTGTTTCATTCGCGCAAACCCTGCATATATTTGGTCTGTGTTCTTCTCTTAAACCGAAAACACTCTGTTCCACCTTGTGATGTCACTGAGTGATGATACAGGAAGTGCTCACCTGTACTTTTAAATGATCTTTGCTAGAACAATTTGAATAATTATTTGCAGCCCTGGAATTGCCAAATTTTGATACTACATCTAAAAATTGGGAAATCGGGATTTCAAACTGCCAACTTTCGGATCAGTGGATGAGCATGCTGTCAACTGAGCCACTGCCGCCACGCAAGATGTTGCACTGTGGAACATTTCAGGCAAAGCAATAACATCTCCATGGAGACTAGGCAGGTGGACTCCAAGAATCTTGTAGTGTTGAAAAAAATATGACTCAAGTAGAAACAAAAAAAATAGTGTGGAAGTGCAATTTTTTTAAGAAATGTGTTTAGTAAATGTCACCAATATCAACAGTTACGAAGCGTTTTCTTGTCCAGTAATCAGGAAGCTTGTGGTTAGCATGCTAGTTGTCGTTTGCATTACTGTGACCGTAAAACCCCGCTCTGGTCTCTGAAAATCACTTATAAATTCATCATGGTGAGTAATTAGGATGCTCAGAATGCATAAGTACCACTGCAAACTGTTTAAAATGAACTCGTTTTGTTTTTCCATGTTTTTACGACTGTAAAAATGAGGCACAGCGCCAACTATTGGTGGTTTTTCAGATCTTGGAATGGGATGAGTTCATAGTCTCAGATGGAGGCAAGAGATTATTGTACTTTGACATGAAATATCCAAAAGTTGAACCTGATCATTTCATGTTTCATATCATAGTGACTGGAGCAGAAGAATCAGAATCAGAATCAGAATCAGAATCAGAATCAGAATCAGAAGACTTATTGCCATTGCCGCACAGCTCACAAACTAGGAATTTACTTCGGTGACAAAGTGCAACATAAAAACACTGAATAAGTACAAATAAGGGCATGCATAAAGTCAAAAAGATATGCTTAAGAATAAAATAAAATAAAATACTTAGAGGTAAATATATAGACAGACCCAAGAATTCACTGTATTATAACAAAAAAAATCTGCATTTGAACAGTTTTCATTTTACCCGCCCCCTTCTGTATTAAATATTATCGGCCAATAGAATGTTGGGACGTCCCAGTATTAAACGATACTCCTTGGATAATGAAGTTAGACTGACCAATATGTGATTTTTTTCATGGTCGATGTCGATACCGATCGTTTAGAATGCACAGATATACAGGGCCGATTTGGATGATTTACTACAAACTCGCCCCAAGCTGTGTATCACATTTACTGCAGTTGTCTCTTTGCATTAAACTGCAAATATAAAGCTTTGTGTGTATTTTTTAAGGCAGCAGATCGACCAAAACTAAATCTAAAGACCGATACCCGATACGCTAAAAAGTCCAACTGATAACTGTAAATGAAGTTATTCTTTTTGTTGGACGAACTTTCACCAGAGCAAAAGAGTGAAACATGATTTTGAATATTATGTAAAACAGCCCCGAGTCGACCAGTGTTGTAACAGACACATAACGCGATTACACGGACAGTATATTTGCATGTCACACACACGGCTCCACACACACTGACTCTTTCACTCCGCACTGTTCAAATAGATTCTTTAGTCACGCTACATTTTCGTTTAACTGGGTCAAAATCACAGTTTGTCCCAAATAAGTCGATTCAGGACGCAAGAAACAGAAGCTTTTAGTCCAAGAGGCTCCCAGAGGAGAAGTGACACACGTTATGAACAAATGCAGGAGGTGTGTGGAGTAAAACTGTACTTCAAAATAATGTTACTCGAGAAGAAGTACAAAGTAGTGGTCCAAGAAACGACTCGTGTAAAAGTATTTCAGAAGATTACGACGCAAGTAAGAGTGACTTAAAGCGTAAGAGTAACAACTGATTTATAATTTAAATGTAACTGGGAGGACAAAATATAAATCTAATATTTTCAAGAGATAAAAAGTACTACCCACCTCTGAATATATGTGTGCACAAGTTATGAACCAATGTGAGGGAGGCGGGGAGGTCACAAGCACAGACTGGATGTATAAATGGACGTAGCTAACGGTTCAAATAAGAAGCGATCACCAGCTGCGCCCCCGCTGCATCGACTCTGGCTCCAATTCACTTTACGTTGAAAAACTGTCACCCCTCTCTCTGTGACTGCGGCTGTGAGCCTTGTCATTTTGGTCTTAAAATGTTCCTATTAACCCGCTCTACGTGATCCTGCTGTTTTTATTTCGCCAATTTGTCCGTAAATCAAGATGTGAACATTGATAACTAATGTGACAAAGTGGGCTTTTGTCCCTTTAACATCACCATAATTGTGTTTATTCGCACCTTTGTTCTTTTCCAATAATTTTTCAATATACTTTACAATTAAACAGAACTATTCCAGGTTTGTTTTGTCCAGTCTTTCTTTTGTTAGTTTACCTTTAATTAATCACCACATACACCTGTTACTTTAAAGATATTTTATTTGCTTAAATGTGTTAAATTTGGTTACCAGTTACAACACATCTGTCTATCCACATTGTCCAGACATAGAGGGAGCGTGCCCTATGTCGGCCATTTTTAAAGGCTTGGGCTGGACCATGTGGAGGGGAGAACTGGGTTAAGTTTTGTTTTTTTTTTTTTTTTTTTTTGTTTCAATGTCTTTGTGTATTTGTTTCAATGTTTAAGTGTTTATAGTTAGTCTCACCGGAGGAGCTGGAGGACATGTCTGGGGTGGGGGAAGTCTGGGAGTCCCCGCTTAGACTGCTGCCCCCACGACCCGGCCATGGATAAGTGGAAGAAAATGGTGTAGTATAAGACCCTGCGAAGTGTTTGCCTGGGGGAGGTGCTTCTGGTTTGAGAGGCTATAAAAGCAGGAGAGGTTAGACATTCGGGATGAACATCAGAGGAGCTGGGTGTATGTGGGGGGTTTCCTCAATTTCTTCAGATATTTTTTGTAAATATGTATTATTTTTCCATGCATTACCACCAAATACATTTTGATAATTGGGGAATTTTTCTGTAATAATAATGAATAACTCCCGCTAGCGTTAGCAGCAGATTTGATTGACAGCGTTGCCGACCGCTCCTTGCTAAACCAGCGGTGCAGGAGGGGAAAGGGGCGTTACCTTCAACAGCCTCGCTCTGGATTGGCTTTTTGGTTGCTATGATACTGGAAATATGGAGCTCATCTCACCGGGGCTGGAGCTGAACGCGATGGGCGACGTCATGCTCCCTTAGTCCACTTCTGTACACAGTCTATGGTCACAAGTAATAAGCCTATGTGAGAAGGTTGAATGGGAACAAGTTCTGAACACAGCGCCACGGTATTATTATCTTTCTATACATCAATCATGCTTCTTTTTAAAAAGTATTATCAAATGTACCGAGGCAGTCTATAAATGGAAACTAATTAAATAGACTACACGCGAGGGTCTCACAGTGGGGGTGGGGAAGAAATGAATATGGGCTGTATCAAAGCGACATGGTGGTCTTGCCTCATAGTGAGAAGGTTCAGCTTTCAACTTGCAGGTACGTGTGGGTTTTCTATGTCTAAGTGAGTTTGCGTGTTCTGCCTGTGTCTGGATGAGTTTCCTTAGCACACTCTGGTTTCCCGCCTCAAACCAAACACGCACGATAAGTCAAATCCTCCAGCAAAGGTAGTTCTGACCACGACTAGCTCAAGATCTGGAGATGGGTCCTTGGGTGGGCATAAAGAAGTGGATTGAGCGAGTGTGACGCCACCCATATCGTTTGGCGTCAGTTAAATAAAGCTCATCGAGGATCTAGCCGTTATGGGGCGAATTTGGAGCCCACATTTGGAATTCTGATCTCAAGTATCATAGCAACCAAAGAGCCAATCCGGAGCCAGGCCCTTTCCCCACCCACACTGCTTAGCAACGATGTCAATCAAACCTGTTGCTAATCCTAGCGAGAGCAACCTCGAGGAAAGAAGGCGCCTGATTTGTCTGTTATTAATGTTGATATCTTGATTTATGGACAAAATAGCGAAATCAAACCACCAGGATCATGTTGAGCGGGTTAATACGAACATTTAAGACCAAAATGACGTGGGTCACTACAGCAGTTACAGAGAGATTTTCAATGTAAAGTGAATTGGAGCCAGAGTAGATGGAGCCAGAAGATGTTTTTTTTAGGAACAGCTGCAGAGTCTGTAACTTGCATCAGAACATCTGCCACACTGACCTCCCGCTCAACCCTTCACTCCGTCCAGGCCAAAGGATTACAGAGAACTTTTATTATACTAACATTATTTTACAGACCTTGACAGACCATCCACGGGAATAAACTGTGGGTCCTTTTCATTTTTTGTTTTATTTTGGCTTGAAATGGTCATATAGTTAGCATTTCTATCTCTATGTCAGTGGTGGAAGAAGTGCTCAGTTTTATGTAAAAGTACAGACTAACGAAGAGAGGTACGAGGGAGGAGGGGCGGGGTCTAGAAGGTATAAGGAGCACTGTGATTGGTCTATGACAGGGGTGGGCCAACTTTTTGACACAGGGGCCACAGTGGGTTCTAAAATTTGACATAGGGGCCGGGGGATATTTGTATATATTACATTAGAGATTTGGCCTGTAACATGTAGCAAAGCATGAACATGAAAGGCTCATTGTACAAATTGTTTTCCAAATGCATTCTTTTAAAAACTCACCATCAGACTAATTTGAATGCCAGCAAAAACCTTGCCTTGGTACTTTGATTGGACTTCGGTGAAAAAATATTCTGTTGTCCACTCCGTATTATACACTCTGCTCTAAATATCCACTTTTCTTTTCTCTGATAAGCTCATTTTTTATGTAGCTGAAGTGCGCCAGAGTTTGGGGAAACATGGGCATTACAGGGCAAAGGTAAACTGAACAAGGTTTACTCTTACCTATATTGATATAATTTGATCTCGTTCGGCGGGCCGGATTAATAATCCCAACGTGCCGTGTGTGGCCCCCGTGCCGTAGTTTGCCCATGTCTGGTCTAAGGTATCGACACATCAAACTTTGCCCTAAAATGCACTAAACTCAGCATAAGGGCTAGGGAACAGTACATGATGATATTAAAACACGGAATAAGCAAAGAAAAGTTGATTTGGTGTTAACTTTTGAATACAAATCCCATCTACAGTTGATTCAGAAATCTCATTTATATCAATTTCAACTTTGAACCAACCAACCTCCCACAAGTTTACTCCTTAAACTGACTCAGAAATGCAGAGAAGATAAAATCTGACATGTTTTTTAGTCAAATGCTCAAAATATGCATTGGTGAAGTAACAATGGATTATGTCTAGCAAACAAACACCAGCTCTGGTTTTGGGTCTCTGGTCATTTTGCCAGAAATATAATCCCGACAGCGCTCTGTGTGCCCCCCTAGCGCATGTAGAGTGTTTAATGAGACAGATTATACAGTGAAAGAGGCGTGTGATTTTTACACGGGCCCAGACACATCGCTGGAATAGCTGCACTCGTTCCTTTATGGAGTAATGGAAAAATCACCAGGCGTTAGACAGTTCCAGTCCCTGTGATTCCATAGCGGAGTGATTAGCTGCTTTTCACTGATGGGAAACATATGGCTCCACACATGTATGAGGAGGAGATTAGGAGGCTCAGACAAAGTACTTCTGCCATGTTTACACGGATGTTTAAGGCATAGAGACTGGAGACAACTGATGATGTCACGAGGCGGGGAGTACGCAGTGCAGTGGTGGGAAGTAACAAAGTAAAAGTAGTGAAGTACTTTTTAGGTTTGTGATATACCTGGACCTGGTGCTTTTGCTTCACCAGAGAGCACGCATTGGTACTTTCTACTCCGCTACATTTGTGAACAGGACTGAAAAGTACAAGTATTTTTATTATTGTTTGAGACCTGCTGAAAAAGCTGAGGGTTTATTTTTAACACGTTCATAGTTAGAGCAAAAAAAACCCCAAAAACATCGATTTAATTGTTTCTGTTGATCAAAATTCAGCAAAAATCTTTATCAAAATCACTACATTTGACGTTTTATTACATTAGAATCTGCCAGAAATACTTTTTACACAGGTACTTAAATACTTTTACTTCAGTACATTTTTTTCTTGTGATACTTTTACTTTTAGAATGCCACATCTATTAATCTTTGTGCAGTATTATGTTTAGTTTTTCTGTTTGTGAAGCACTTTGGTACATATACATAAAGTGGCTTGGCTTTTTACTTTTACTACGTTTTTGCTCTAGTGTCTGTACTTTTACTTAAGTAACACAACTGAGTATTTCTTTCCACCCACTGTTCTCAAGTAATCCATTTTAAAGTGTAACAGTACTCTCTTTAGTTCCTCTTCCCACTGTGAGTAAGTCTAAGTGACACAAGCTTTATGTTGACAGTATGAAATGACTTTAACTAACCCAAACCCTTCAGATATGATTTTATTTGTCTGTTTTGTGGTAAATCATTTGAGAATATCAGATTTTGGGCGTTATTTAAAGGGCCCATCTTGCGCTATTTTCTCATCTCTGTTATAATGTTTCCTCATCACAAACATACTGAGCTCTTTTCTCACACAGAAAACACCCTGTTTCACCTTGTGATGTCATCATGTGGTAATACAGGAAGTGCCCCACTGTGAGTTTAAACTCCATACACCTTCACTGGAATCATTTGGACGATTTAATCCCTCGAGTTTCTAATTTCCAAAGATAAGAGGTAGCCGTTAGCTTGAAAACTACCACTTCATGACATCACAAGGTGGACCAGGGCATTTTGAGCTTTGGAGATGTAGAAAGACTAATAATAAAGTGTTACTCAAACATGTGTGAATGAAACAAAACACAACTCCAGGTCTGTTTTTGAGGAGGTAACACCATTATAACATTCACAAGAGTCATTTTTGCATAATATAGAACCTTTAATGTTTTGTTCTTTCAACATAAGTGTCAAATTATAAACCCAATCTTATGTCAAATTATTCTTACTTGAGTATTAGTTTCACCAAATACTTTTTACTTGCGTAGTTTCTTGGTTGCGACTTGAGGAATTGTCTTGTTATTTTGAAGCAATGAAACTATATTTTTTGACTACCTTACCCACCTTTACAGATAAAAACTTATTTTAAAAAGCTATGGAAGCCGTTACGTATAAGCCACAGCAGAATTCAAAGAAGAGGGCTGCATTTTTTCAAGCCCTTGATGAGTTCCAGTAACAAAAATATTCACAGCATCCAAAAATCAAAACCATAGACCACATTTTTACCAAGAAAACTGGGATGGAGAGCTCAGTGGTTCAGTGGTAAAACCTTGGCCCACTAATCCAAAGGTTGTCCGACTCTGGAACTATGTCCTCGAGCCAGACACTTCACTTGCCATCCCTCCAGCGCTGGCACACACTGAAGTATGGACTGAGTATGAAAGAATGTGTGTGTGAGTGCAAATGGGAAACAGGACAATACATGGAAGTGATTGTGATCACGGGCCAGATCTGAAGAAGTCTCTGGCACTACACTGGTCACACAGCTCGGATGAAGTTTAACACCAGCTGAGTTAAGTGGGTCAAATTTTAATTATGGAGACAATAAAGTTTACTTTGAATCACTGTATATAGAAATGGACATAGCTAACCTGCTAGCCGCCACGTTCCAAATAGGAAGTGAGCATGGGTGCGCTTCCGGCTCCATCGACTCTGGCTCCAGTTCACTTTACATTGAGAAATCGTCACCCCTCTCACTGTAACTGGTCTCACTGTAATTTTGGTCCAGTGGTATTGTCACTCTACATCTAAAATGTTCGTATTAATCCACCATTGTGTCCGGAAATCAAGATAAGAACAATAATAACATACAAATCAGGTGCTTTTTTTCCTCGAGGTCGGTCCCGCTAGTGTTAGCACCAGCTTTACTAAACCAGCGATATGGGCGGTAAGCGGCGTTGCCTTCAACAGCCTGGCTCTGGATTGGCTCTTTGGTTGCTATGATACTTGCAATCGGAACTCCAAATTCGGCCCTATAATTGCTAGCCTCGACGAGTTTCATTTGACTGAAGCTGAACGCCGCGGGTGATGTCACACTCACTTAGTCAACATCTTTATACAGTCTATGATTTAATAATAATGCCTTCCACTTGTAATGTGCTTTACAGGCTTGTCAAAGGCTCTCAAAGAGTCATTATTCATTCACTTCTGCACTTGGTGATGGTAAGCTACTATTGTACTGCAGCCCCTCCGACCACCACCAATCATTCACACACTTGGTGCTAGCAGGACTCGATCCTCTGACCTTCAGGTTGGGGGACCAAAGCGCTGACCTCTGAACCACTGTCGCCCCTTTGACCCTAATGACTTTGAAGCCCCTGTACCTGATTTCTTCTCCGCGTATTTGAGCAAAATGTGTCTTGCCCCAGAACAGATATATCATATAAACATCTCTTGAGGACAAAATAACTCTGCTGCATGCCGTCTGCATCTTATTATAAATTGCTTTATTGTCTGATGATCAGATCAGGAAGTGCACATTAGCATGGTAGTTGTCGCTTAGCGTTACCGTCTCATATCCCTGTCCACGGCTCTGGACACAAACAAGAATCAAGTTCACCCAGTCTTCATTTTTACGATTTTAAACCTGTGAAAAACAGATCATTACAACGATTAGCAGGGATCCAAACTCATTCCTCACTGTCTAAACACACATCTTACAAGCTAATATAACACCGCAATTAAAGTGGTGAATGGTAAATGGTCTAAATAGTGCTGTTCCACCTTTATTCTACCACTCACAGCACTTTACATCAGTGGACCGCTCACAGATCAATGCAATTCTCTACATTTGCCTAGTGCTACATTAATATCACTTGGCTAGCCTATGCTACCTTGAGTTACGTCGTATAAAACATTTCCTCCCAAATAAATGAACCTTATGCATTTCGGGCATCCTAATTATCCACCACGATGAGTTTAAAGCACTTTTCACCACTTTCAGAGATTTGTGGGGTGTTCAGCTAACCCCAACTAGCATGCTAACTCCCACTTCCCCAATTATCAGACAATAAAACTCTTCAGAATTAGATGCAGACAGCACGCAACAAACATATTTTGATCCCAAGAGCTGCTTAAACATGTATCTGTACTGGAGCAAGAAACATTTTGCTTAATTAGCAATTTTTGTGAAGGCTAATGCTAACGGCTATCGGAAAAAACAAGGACCGGCTCCAGAATTGTACTTCCTACACTAGCTTGATTGCAAGTATTTGATAGCATTAGCATTGAACACTGTTTTTAATGTATGTTACCAACAACTGCTAGCTTGCTAATGCCGCACCTGTCCTGCGTTTGCGATAGATAATGTTGCGTTTTCATCTTGATTGCTCTGATTGACAGCAGAGGTGTGATTTTGACCCTAATATCTGTAACAAGGACTTTAAGTTCATGTATAGTGGTTTAGAAAAATGTAAAATCATGTGTGTTAGTATCGAAAATCGGATGCTAAAGCTTGTATTGAAACTCGATGCTAATTTGAGCAGGTATCAATACTAAAAAAAACATTCACAGGACAGAAATGAACCTTTCCTGAATAGCTTTAAAATGATATCAGAACAAGTATAAGACACATAGACTAGTGCAGTGATTGGAGAAACTAAACAGCCACTCCATCATAAGACAACGCCGTCGTGAGAGCACCTCTGGACCACAGTCTGCCGTACATCTCCATCTCAAAGCCACTAACCCCTCCTTTGAAGATAGTGAGGTTCAGATCTTAGCCAGAGAAAAGAAATGGTTTGAGAGGGGAGTTAAAGAAAGCTATTTTTGTAAGGAAATACAATCCTTCTTTGAACAAAAATGGGGGCTTTAGACATAATCTCTCACAGATCTATGATTCCATCCTCAAGGCAAATAAAAGAGACAAAAGAGAACAATACCGGGGCCATTGAAGGGTGAAACTGGAGACAATAGCTGTTTCCAGTTTCAGGTGTAGTTAGCTCCCTCCCTTCAGATAGATATAAGGCAGCGTCCACCATCGATCTGACCAGAACTGAAGAAGAGGCTTGGATGAGCAGCGAAACGTCTTCACCTCTACAACAATTTATCCAGTTGACAGATTTTAACTTCGTCTTTTTCGCTGCCACATAGACTAGTACGCGGCCACGGACCACTATGGAACAGGTAATATAAAACAAAATGTTGAAAATCACATTGTATTGTCTAAATAAAGAGAATAATCAGATCAGAAGCAGTATTGAGTCTATTCGAAATCGAGTTTTATTCAAGTTTAGTATGGTGACAACACTACTAAATGCCATAAATGTTTTCTTTTGCTAAACCTTCTATATCATTTCCAGAGGGGATTTGCAAAGGGACACATAGGCTACATAGTTACATCCTCGAGCGCCTGATCCCCGCCTCATCTCCACAGAAGATAACCTCTCATGTTTACACCAGCCTCCAGCCCCTCGCTCACTACTGGTGGTTTCCCCGGCAACACGGATATGATAATGTTGCCTTTGACATGACAGAAGGAATCATCACGCTAACAAACAACAGACAACAGGCCAAGAGAAAGAGAGAGAAAAAAGGGAGGGAGGGAGGGGGGTGGAATGAATGCACCCTCTCATCATCCTCCATGCACCACCTCCATCCCCCTCTCCACCGCCCGGGACATGTGCTCCTTCGCAGACACGCTCGAAGGCCGGACGTCCCCGGGGGAGCAGCCCACAGCGACGGCCTAATAAGAGTCAGGAGAGAGAGGGGGACAGATTTGCGCTGATGACGGCCGCTCTGAGCTCTCCACAGGCGTGTTTTACACCCAGGTATTTGGTCTGGGGCGGAGTGGCACGGCACGGTTTGGAGCGGGTTATGTAAGACGTAAGTGTGTTTCGACTGTGCAATACAAGCTTTGAATTAACAACATATTTAGACTGTTGATCCACAAGGGAAATTACTTGGACGTAGCTCACCCACTGCACTATAATAACAAAGTAAGAGTAGAAGATGAATGCAAAAATAATCATTTCAAAATAATGAGTTCATGTTTGCTACTGTTGTGTCCCAAGGCAAAGCACTTCACCCTTTGCCTCAACTTATGTCAAACATGTGAAATAAATATGCCACAAATTTGGTCTCTGGTTTGTTGAGTCTGTTTTTCTTTACTTTCAGCAGTCACTTGTGCTCAAATGTTTGCAGTGACAAGTGTCTTGCCCAAGGACAGAGCAATTACAGGCATTTGTACACAGCCACGGCACACTATAAATGATTAAAGCCAAGTGTAGTTGGAGTTGTGTTTTCTCGATCTGTCATGTTGTGCGGCTTAAACAAAAACAGTTAAACGTAATAAAGTACTACAAGTGGTGTTTCCAGCCATGAGTGTCGTGTGGACTCAAAATCCCCTTCTCCTCTTCATGAGCCCGCAGGCTGCAGATCCGGTTCAGACCGCACTATTGTGTGTGGGACCAGCTTGACAAATATGTGCATTTGATATGAATGGAGTCAAGAGCTGAGTAACACACACAGGGTCAGCATACAGACAGCTTACAAGTACACTGCCAGGAGTAGTCATAATAGTACTAGAGCAGGGGTGTCAAACTCAAATTCACAGTGGGCCGAAATTAGAAACTGAGACAAATTCATGGGCCCAACTCAATATTTATTGAAAAATCAACTGCGCCTGCGCCTGATGTTTAACCTTTTCATATGGAAACAAACTTTAGTTTTGCTTTAACACAAAATCTGGAACAACAAGATAAAATAATAAAATATAAAGAAAATCAATTATGTGTTTCTCTGTAGTAATTAATTTGGCCAAGGTGACAAGTAGCTTGGTTGCTAATGAGTCTTGGCAGTCTCGACTACACGCCAGCATATTAGCAAAGCATTCTGGGATTTGTAGTATTAGTGGTGCATGAGCTGTATACCGGTGGGCCAGCTCTAATGCACATTTGATATGATCTCATGGGCCGAATGTAATTACACCGCGGGCCAGATTTGACCCCCGGGCCTGAGTTTGACATATGTGTACTAGAGGCTGCCAATATCTTGATAACAATATTCAGATGATATTATGTCATATTATTGAACATATTATTCCACAGAAATGCAGTTTAACCCTTATCTGGAATATTCCATCTAAAAGATACAGCCCTTAATAGACCATTTTAGTTAAGTATACATTTTGCCTCACTCCAAAAAAACTTTGCAGTCTCATTGATATTTTGATAAACTGCCTACCTCTACCTGATACATGAGGCTAGAAGTCTGTTATAGGGGAACTGAAGTGTCTTGCCCAAAGACACAACAAACTGATGAGAGCATGATTCAGCAGCCATGTGCCCGTGATAAATCATGATGTCACTTAAGTCATATGCATTTTAGATTATTAAGAATTTTCTAAGTTTGTTTAATATTTTTGCACATGCTGTATGAATTTTATGTAAATGCTTCAGCCTCTTGTGTTGTTGCTGTTCTTGTTCATATATTTGTATATTTGAAAAAAAATATTTGAAAAAAAAAAAATAAATAAATAAAAATTTATAAATAAATAGATTGGAGGGTAGGGCTCCAGATCCATCAAAATGTTATCGAGTACTGAGTGTTTTTCTTATAAAAAATTAAGTAGATACACAAAATAGATCTACGTTAAGACCTATTTATTTCTTTATTCATAGCCTCCACTCTTACTTAACAAATATTTAAAGTCAAAACCTCAAAATGCACAGTTGAGAGTATTATAAACTGTCCAAGTTGACAGTATTTGTGTCTATTGCAATCCTGTTTTTCTTTTCACCGTGCGTAAACGTGCGTAAAGGCATCTCCAGTGCGTAAATCCTGTGATCCAGTCCGAGTCTTGAGCTCCGTGTTCGGCTCCAGTCCATTCCAGGTGGACTATTCTTCTCCTGGTTTTCCCGCTCCCCCTCCTCTGCCTCTGCCTGGGCTACATTGTATCAGTTCCCACACGAAGAACCACCACAGAGCTCATCCACCGGCGGACAACACGGAGGAATTACAACCGGATGGGACCGTACTGGCGCGGGGACTAAACAGTGCGAAGGCTGCGGGCACGGAGCGGGCTGGTGTGGAGCACTGAGCGGCCCGGGAACATGCCCCTGGGAGCGGGCTTTTGTGCGCGCTCTGGACGGTGTCTCGGAGTGTGGTGGTGATGGCAGGAGTCCAGTGAATCGCTGGGGCTGTTGGATATCTCTGGGAGTGCGCCGCCGCCGCTGCTCTCGGGCTTTAACACTGGGTTTTCTCACGGCTTTTATCCTCATAACTCCATTTTCCGAGTGACTTGTTGTGTTTTTGGAGTTGTCGCCGCCATGGATAGAGAGGGCTCGGGGATAGGAGTGGCTAATTAAGTCGGTAAGTGGCCACATATTTGATTTTTTTTGTTGTTTATCCCCAGCCGCTCGTTAGCCATTTAACGCTAGCCTCGCGTGCAAAGCGAGCTGGCTAGCTTTACACCACAGAGCCAGCCCAGCATGCACCAGGAGGGACAGAGGCAGAGGAGGCAGCAGCAGCAGAGACAGCAGCAGCAGCAGAGGAGGCAGAGGCAACAGCAGCAGAGGCAACAGCAACAGCAGCTAGCCAAGCCTGAGTGCTCCAGCTCATTGTTTCAGTGTGGCAGCAGCGTTAGCCCTCTCCAGTGCAATTAACCCACAGTCAGTGCTATGCTTTAACCAGGCGTGCTAATTGCATGAAGTTACAGAAAGAAGGAGGCTGCTGTTATTACTACTCTTGCAGAATGTCTGTGCAAGAGGTTAACATGGTCTGGGGCTATGGGAATACTGTATTATCTTAAGCAATAATAATAATAACTACTTTCTGATTCAGTGGGTGAGCTATTAACCCAATCCAAAGTTTATAATAACAGTTTAAAGGTCTTATATTCAACAAAATTCATTCTTGTGAGAGCGTTAAGCCGTGTTATATTGTTGTTTCCCGCAGTTGTGTTTTGTTTCATTTTGTTTCAGCTCCAAAGCTCAAAAAAAGCTAAAAAAAAAAAAAGTTCCACCTTGTGATGTCATGTAGTGGTAGTTTCCAAGTGAGCAGCTGCTTTTTTTGGCTTTTGTTTTGTACAGATAGGCATTACAGGGCTGAAATAATCCAAATTATTCGAGTGAAGGTGGCGTTTAAAAACACAACTAACATATGACATCACAAGGTGGAACGGAGCATTTTCAGTCTGGGAAAAGATGTCTACCTAAATATCCAGGGTTTGTGTGTTTAAACATGTGTGAATGAAACAAAATACACAACTCCACCTACGTTTGTGATGAATAAACAGCATTATAGCAGATCAGAAAGTAGCGCAATACAGCCTCTTTAATCGCCTATACTGATAATACAACCATTTTGCCTTTTTTGTTTAACTTGACAAGTGAACGTTACGGTTTTATAATTTGAAATGCAACAAAATATCACCTCCCTTCACAATCTTCACAAACCTACTTCTAAATCTACTTCTCAGCCATTTTAAAGCCTTTGACGAGTAGCCTAATGGTTCGGTGAACTCCGAGCTGCTGTGATGTCACTTCCTGTGTACACTGTGCGGTCAATTACTGTCCCATTAATATTTGATGTAAAGATTAAGTCTGGAGCCAGAGCTTTAATTGGCTGTCAATCGTGTAACTCCATTTTCATTCATTTTTGCGTGCTATTTTGGTATTTGTGTGCTTGGTTGTCCACCTTGTCCAGCTATAATGTTCTGAGATCATTTTGCCTTCTATGTACAAGGTAAAAAAGATAAAATGACACGTCTTTTCATGTCAAACGTTTGGCCATCAGTGTTTCTTTGTCAGCAGTTTTTAGCATTTTATTTCCACATAACACATCTTGAAGCACGATATATTGCAACAGAGAAATATGGTGATGAACGATAATTTGTGGCATGAAGTAGTTTCAAAATTAAGAATGAAATAATGCAAGATAATCCCAGTAAACCACTTTGAAATAGACTGTTTCATTAAAAGACATGAGCTGCAACAAATAAACAGCAGAAGGTGCCGGTAATTAGCCATAAAAGGGACTTCTCATCCATCCACAGCTTAAATCTTACCGTATTACAACAAAAAACACCCAAAATCTGCACACTTTTGTAGAGAAAAAGTGCTCATGATAAATATTGAAGCCCAAAATATAGTATATAGTTCCATCTTTCATATATTGAGCGATAAGTGGATATAGTGACGGTCATGACAGGCCTAATAGCGTTTTCGAACAGCGCATATCTGTATCGTAAAAGATGCCAAGAAAGTGCTGAGGAGAGGTCCCTTGGGTGCAGTCACTGGCACACTCACTTCCTTCCTGGGTGCAGTTATGTATCCAGTATCCGTGAGATTGGGATGACCTGCAGTGCCAAGTTTAACAGCGGGTCAGCAGTGCTACCCCGATACTTTTGGTAATGTTTATAATATGGTGAAGCAGCGGTTGGTTCATAGGAAACAAGAGTAAAGATGGACTTTTGTAGCTTAAAGGTGCACTCTGCAACTTGTATGTCAAGATCGGACGTTTGAATGGACGATTTTCAATGTGTTACAAGCAATAAAAACATCTGTAGCCTAATCAAATAAGTACAAGATTGTTACGCTTAATGCCATACTGTGCAACATTCCAGAGCACGTGACATCTGTTTTTTTTTCTATTAATCGATTAGCAATGCAACTGATTCTGTCCCTGTAACAATCAGCGTCGGCCCGTGGCAGGTGTTAGGGTCTCGTAGAGTTAGTTTGTTAATAATTAAATGTGTTATTGTTGTAATGTTTGAGGAGACGTGATTATTCTGATCTGAAGTTGCAGCAGCGGGTTTGTCAGCGCTTGAAACAACATTCTCGTTATCCTACGTCATTGCAGAGATTTTAAATACAGATATGAAGCGATTATCCACTTAGGCCTGTCACAATAAATACTATATCGGCTTATTGTTCCAACTTTCAGATGGAGAGTGAGGTTTTTTGGTGTCAGTGTATTTATCATGTGTACGTTTTCTTTGCACTACTGGGAAATTTTTGGTTGTTTTTTGGCTATTTGATAAGATTTGAGAAAAAAGTTTGAATTATAACTTCTATGATTCATTACAGATGCAAAGTAAATACTAAAGTGTTTCATTTTGCTGTTTATTTATTGCTGCTCATGATTCATTAACAGTATTGTAGATTTAGGAGAGTTTTTGTGGTTTAAATCTGCTCTTGGGCTTTTGTGTCAGTGGGATAAATTTGTTTCAGTATTATCGTTTATATTTACTTCAGTGATACATCGAACTTCAAAATTTGCTATCGTGACAGGCCTGTATACACTTAACCGCCTGTAGATTTCTTGGCAATAGTAGTGTCTGATTTCACAGGATTATCTTATTAAATTATTTATTTGAATCAAACTGCGATAGCTCAAGTCATGTTGGCACTTGCTGAAAAAGGTGGACTTCAGACTATCTTTTTGTCACTTGGATCATGTAGCGGATTAGTGATGATGCTGTTGGTTGTTATTTTCTCGCACTGCTGCACTGTATAGCTCATAGTGTTGTCGTGATACTAAAATTTCTAATTGGAAACTTTGATACTAAGAATAGACTCGATACTTAACACTGATTCTGATGCCACGTTGATAAATTTCAGTATTAAATAATAGTACTTTCTTTTATATTCCCATGTGACCTTATATCTGTGTAATCCCTGTCGTCCAGTAGGTTCCATAGTGGTCCATGGTGTGTATACTAGTCTATGTGTCTTATACTTGTTCTGATACAGCTCAAGATCCTTCTAAAGCTATTCAGGAAAGGTTCATTTTTGTCCTGTGAATGTGACTTTTTAGCATCGTGCCATACACAAATGAGTATGTAGTTTTAGTATTTGATTTTCAATACTTCTGACAAACCGACAGCGCTATTACAGAGATTATGAATACAGATATGAAGTGATTACTTGGTTAATGGCCAGTAGGTTTCTTGGGAACGGCAGTTGCCAATTTCGCAGGGTTTTGCAAATTTGGTAGTTTATTTAAAACAAAGTGCTATGCTGTGTGGACTTCAGAGTGTCTTTGTGTCTTTCACTTGGCTCATACAGACCATTAGCCATGATGCTATTGGTTGTCTCATACATGACTACACAGTACCATTCAGAAGCATGGCGTTCCTCAACTGATTTGACCTGTCAGCTCTCAGCTTATGGAAAAGTCTATGAAGTGCTCTTTGTGCCATATTTCCTCCTTCCCATTTCTCCTCTGCAGCAGTCCACTTCCTGTGATTAACCAGCAATTTGTTCCAATTATTGTATGGGAAGGTTAAGAGGCTTACCTGAAAAACATTTCTATATTGAGTCTATTTCTTGGCACAGTAATGGTTTTACAAGTAATTGCTGTTGACAGCAATTACTTGTAGGGAGAGCTAAAACCTCGGTTGTTCTAACTTGTGCATTAAAGGCGCTGCACCTGATTTTTACAGCGTTAAAAACATGAAAAAAAAGTAGCTCATTTTAAACAGTAAACATTCCTCACTGTCCTAATGCATTCCTGGCATTCTAACTTTTCACCGTAATGAGTTTGTAAGTGCTTTTCACAACTATCTGAAGCTTGAGGAGAATTTTAAAAACAAGTAGCATGCTAACAGTGCTTTTCCTGACTACTCGCTGAGGCCGGTGTGAAACGAGGGAGAACCGGTGCGTAGAACGTGACTTAAATGTGTTTGTTTTGAGGTTGGGAGCGGCAGATTAGCAGAAGACAAGAGGATGTTGTTTGCTTAGTTAAGCCTGGTCACCCCATGGCTCACACTGCCTGATGACAAAGGAGGGATTAGGCTCTTCTATCCCCGAGGTACAGGCTCATTTAAAAGGCTTCCAAGTACCTGACAACACCGCACTGGGACTGCACTCCGCCAGTGTGCTGTGGTGAGAACGAACCAAACCGGAATGAAGCTCCAATATATGACACTACTGAGTAAAAACGTAAGTTATCACGAAATGGAAAGACATGTGTTGAACTGGGGATGTAACGATATCCAAATCTCACGGTGCGATATTATGTCAGTACAGCCTGGTGCGGTAGTAAAAAAGAATGTCCAAACTCAACTAAACTATAGCAATAGAAAAATTCAACTGTCAACTGGACAAAAAGTTTTTTAAGTGAACTCTTTTCTCTGCTCATCCAAGACGCTGCTTCAGTTCTGGTAAGAAAAAAAATTCAATCCTGTCAATCTGACCAGAACTGAAGCAGCGTCTTGGCTGAGCAGAGAAACGCCTTCACTCAAAAAAACTTTTTGTCCAGTTGACAGAGTTGAATTTTTCTTTTGCTGTGGATCAAACCTGGACGACTGAGGGATTACTCACACAAAACACAACTATGTTTAATTACACTGCAATTTTCTACTCTTAACACTTTCTTGTTCTCTAAAGCACTTTGAATAAGACTCTACTTTGTCTTGTGCTCTACAAACACACTTCCCTTGCCTACCCAATAAAACTGTGCAGTAAAGTTTATACATTTTAGTTTTGTCCCACATCAGAAAACATGTGACTCACTGTGTGTTCTTCAGTGTGTCTTGTGCTGCTGTTGCTGGTGCCGCTGTGGCTCTGAAATCTTTGATCCCGGACTGGACTTTAATTATGGATGAATTTGTGGAACTTTTCTGAGTGTCATTTTGTCGAGTCCTCGTGGTGCTTGTGTCTCAGCAGAGCTAACACTTCTACCACTACATCGCTGTTCGCCTGTTTCTTTTTCTCCTTTAGTGCTTGTGATCTGTGCAAAACCAAAATGTATGTGGGACTTAAAAGCAGTGGGGGCATACGGGGTCTCTGCTCAGCTTTCCTCTTGAGCCATTCCTCCTTCTTCTCAAACTTTTGTGTCACTGTGTTGTTGTGAGCGAGCAGTGTGCGACGCTATTGGCTCAAATAGTGGATCTGACAGGTGACGTGGCACAAAGGATCATGGTATATGTAGTCGTCTCCGCTGACATGAACACAACACTATTGTTTTGTGCACAAATACAGGCCGTTGGAAAAAAACACCATGACAATATCGAGGCAATTTTGCTACCGTGATATGACCAAAGCCGATAAGTCCCCAGTTAAATGTGTTAATTATTTTTCAGGAAACCATGGAACACTGTGTGAATACAAGTGCAAACATTATAAAGCATTTTGGCCAGTAACAGCTGCACATCTGAGGTACAAAGTGCTTTTATATGTGACCAATGACCATTTACATCAATTTTTTTTATACTGGAACTGAAACAGGACAAAACCAAGTCTACATCAGGACTAAAGTTGGCTCAAACCAGAACAAAACCACATGGTCTCGCACATAAAGTACTTTGCTTGGAACAGTTTTGTCTCTAAACCTGCAGTTTATCATTTACTCACAAACACATTACACCAAAACAACGAAGATGAGTTGTCAGTAGTGGATTGTGTTGTCACGATACTAAAATTTCAAACACAATTTTCGATACCAAGAGAAATGCTCGATACCAGTCATGATTGTGATACCACATTGATGGTAAAATCTCTCTTTCGACAATAGAATGCTATGTTTCCTAATAGTAGCATGTGGTCTTATCTGATATGGATTTGACCTAGTTCAATATCTAATCTTTTTCAAGTGACTATCTAGTTTTGATACGAGTTTTAGTGTCTGGGTATCAGTGTTGGAAGAAGTATTCAATTTTGTTAAGTAAAAGTACAGATACAGGAGCAAAAAAATACTCAGAAGTAAAAGAATCACATGAACAAATGTACTTAACTGAAAGTATTAAAGTACCTGTTTAAAAAGTCTACTTAAAGAGTAAAAAGTAAAAGTATTTTGCACAGATTTTGAGGATTATAAGACTTCAGATGTAGAGATTTTGACAAAGAAAATGAAACGATCGAATCATTTTTTTTTCTATCTGTTTTTATCTGTAAATTTGGTTTCCTTAAACTGTGAACGTGTTAAAAATAAAACTCTCCGCCTTTTCAGCAGGTCTCAAACAATAATAGAAAAATACGGTTACTTTTTATGTTAAAAAATGTAGTAAAGTAAAAAGTACAGATACCTGTTCTCAAATGTAGTGAAGTAAAAGTAAAAGGTATCCACTGTGACATGTACTTTAAGTAAAGGAAAGATGCCTCAAATTTTACTTAAGTATAGCACTTTAGTACTTTGTTACGTTCCACCGCTGCTATGTATGAATTATTTTTGATCACCCTTGTGCATAGACCAACATTTTTACTTTCCTGCCTCTTACCCAGTGCAGTTGCTCATAGAACTGCTGATAGAAACATTGGATTTCGCTGCTCATCCAAGCCACTTCTTCAGTTCTGGTCAGATTACTGGTGAACACTGCCTTATATCCATCTGAAGGAGGATAACTACACTGAAGCTGGAAACACCTACTGTTTACTGTTTCTGTTTATAGGCTAGTGCAGCTCATTAGACGTGGCTCGCAAACAGACAACACTTGACAGATTTGAAAATTTTTCTTTTACTATGTCAACAACTTCAATTTTTCCCATGATAATGACCAAATTTCAATATCGTCCCATGCCCAATTAGCAGCCATTCAAAATTTTATTTCGTTTCCATTGTGATTCGTCTTTTAACCATCCTAGCCAGTTCCAATAAACACTACAATCCGTGCTGTGTTACTGTGCTATACTTGGCCATCCTCCCACAGCCAGCAGCCTCCGAGTGAATAAACCTCTTAATATTTCCATTCAGAGCATCCAACCTCGTCAACATGCGACAGTTGTCAGAAGCCATGCTGTAATGGCCCGAGGAATATTCTGGAAGCGGCTGGAGTTTTATAGCATCGATTGCGCGAGCTCCCGGCCGGCCAGATTGTCAATTACTGCAGAAGAGAGCCCGGCGTTCCAAAGATTGTTGCACAGTTGCTGCTTCGCCGAGGAACGGTGATCCATCTTCTCTGGGATGCGAGCCTGGTTTGCACCCTCTCCCCCACATCAGCTATAAAGATATTGTCAGCTTTTGTGGTGCATAGCAATGTGGTGTTCTGCTGAATTGGCGTCTGATTTGGCTTTTGTTGTTCCGAAAGCTTCTCCTTTTCACACGCTTTTTAACGAATCAATTGAAGCGCATCATTAGATCTCGCTCCGTCAAGTAGCTTTCCGCGGTGTTCATTTAGTCGCTCATAAAAATGCAGAGACAAGTTTTGGTTTACAATGGGCTTTTAGTGTAAATCATGCTCTTGTAAATGGCATTGAAATCAGAATACTAACTAGAATTGCATCGGAAAAATTTGATGAGGTTAAGGTTTCTGCCAATTACTGAATGCAGAAAAGTCAGCTCCAGTGCGCCTTACAAAGTGGCTCATATTGTTGGCATCTTGTTAGGCGGAAGAAGTCGAAATTGAAAAACGTCTGTCTGACAAGTTTTGCAAAATATAACTAATACAATAAGATGTTTTTGGAGTGATTCGTGGACGTTTGAGCAAGCTTATCGCTTATTTTCAAGGCGCCATGTTGCCGATCCGTCCCCGTTTTCACCGCCACCGACATACGCCCACCGCGCTGCACTTCGTTCTGTAATAGTGACGGAACATTTAATACCAGATCACATGACTGTATAAGACTAAGGACTAGCCGCATAAAAAATGAGACGGGAAAGAGGGCTTTTAGCTGTGTTGCTTCACAAAAATGGACACTTACACTTCAAGGAAAAGCAAAACTGGACACGTTTTCTGACACAATTTAATAATCTGGTAACAAACTTTCATACTCACACCTGCACCTGTTTTTAATGTTTTATATGGACTTGTGTGCTTTTCTGGTTGTATTGTACTTTAAACAGGGCGCCCATTAAAAAAAGAACCCAAGTGCTTTCATTGAGTTCCCCTTTATCGTAACTAAAGATAAAGAAAGATTCATGTTGGATTCGGCAGCGTCGCGTCGAGGGGGGGGAATCTGCTACTCGCTTGCGTGATCTGCAGATATCCATAGGAGGTACCGACAGCTGCACGGCTCTTTGTCGTGATTAACGGTGCCGTCAGTTCTTATTGGGCATCGCGGTTTTCTAACGTGGAAATCGGCTGACTTGTTATCACGGGTGTCATATATTATAACGTTACAGCAGACACAAGCACAGTAGGTCTTCTCTCAAAAGTTCACATCATCTGCACAAAATTTGGATTTAAAGAAGACTGAAATATGGACTGCTCTGCTAATACAAGAATCCCATGCATTTCAGCTGAATATTGCTGCAGCGCTCGTCAGAACTCGTACTCGTCGCAACTAGATATTTCCGACTCCATTAGCATAAGCAGTGTCAGTTAGCACTTTCCTGCTCACACTTTCTTTAGGTCCATGTGGTGGGTGGTTGGCTGCTCGGTGACATTTCATAACACCTGATTTTGTAAGACTTGTGTAACTGCTCCGTGGTTGACATATCGCCCTGTCAGTGGCTTAAAGATTACCTCAAAGATTACCTCGTGTCAGATAAAGCAAGTAGAGTTTCTAACGTACATTTTTTTTTGTCCAGCACATAACAATGAATGTTCTTGCACACTGTTCTTGTAGCTTTTCACAGACAAGGTTGTTACAGACCACAGAAACTTAAGTCTTTCCCAACACTTGTAGTATTTCTTGCCACCCTCGACACATGCCTGCAACTTCCCCCTTTTCACTAGTAATCGGAGGAAGATTAGCCAAAACGTGTGCTCAAGTAAGAGTAACGTTACTTCAAAATAATATTGCTCAAGTAGAAGAACCAAGAAATGACTCGAATAAGACTGGAGTATTTGGGAAACTACTACTGAAGTAACTTAAAGAGTAACTGTTGTAGCATGCCATCTGCTTTATAATTAAAGTTTTGTATAATCGGATTACACAAACATTAAGTAATGCACAAATCACACAAGTATTCTTAAGGATTCAACTTTTGTCACTTGACTTAACGTTAAGTTTTACTCAAGTAAGAGTACTGTTGCACTGTCTGATATATTACCGAAGTAGGAGTAAAGGTATGTTGCTTAAAACTCTGTAAAGTCATTTCTTTAAAAAGTTACTTGAGTAAATGTAACTGAATCCTTCCCACCTCTGCTTGTGATATGTTAAATCAGTGCATTCAGCCCCAATGACTTCCAGTCCGCTGCCAATAAAAGCACGGGGCAATCAGATAATTATTGCGTCTAATTAGTCCATCTTGCGAGAGAAAGCTTTATAATGGAGGCTTTTCTCTCCATTGTAATGTTTTTTATTAGACATCAATGACACACTTTCTATTCTTCTCGGCTTAATGTGCTTCAATTTCTTGTTCAGTGATTCGTAGCATAGCAGTAATATCATTGCAATCCTGCCTCACCATTTTAGAGTTCTTAGAGGGAGTATTATGATTTTTTTTTTTTTTTTTTAAAGGTTTCTACCACGTAATAACTTTTTCCCTCATCAAAAACAGGCCTGAAGAGGTTTTAGATGTCATCCATGCGTGTTTCAATAAGTCGGCGATCTCTCCCGGGTCCCATTCGAGCCGTCCTTGAGTATTGAGTACAACTGTCACGATAACTACTATATCGACTTATTGTTCTATATTTGGAAGGTGGATCAGTGTATTTTTGGGGTCAGTATTTCTCGTGCTACATTTTCTTTACACTACTCAGAAATGTTGTTATTTTTTTGGCTATATGATAAGATGTAAGCAGTAAATGTTTGACTTAATAGCTTCTAACACTCATTACAGACGCAAACTAAGTACTAAAGTGTTTCATTCTGCTGTTTATCTATTGCAACTCATGTTTTTTTTTTAAAATATTGTTGGTGTAGAATAGTTTCTGTGGTTTAAATCTGCTCTCGGGTTTTTGTGTCAGTGGCATAAATTAGTTTCAGTATCATCGTTTATCATCTATATTTACTTCAGCAATACATCAAACTTCAAAATCTCTCCCAGGCCCTATTCAAACCCTCCTTACTTCTATCTCAAGCCTGAACTGGGCTCCAAACCACACGCTTTTGCTGACAGAGTATTGGCTGTAGACCTCGCAATTAAAAAGGTACAAGCTGATCTTTGATGATTAGAATCTCGATTTCCATTAAAATGTGATTAATTGCCCAGCCCTACATTTTACTCTCATCTCAAATCATCCCTAAACACATCATGTTCTGTGACGTTATTTGAAATTGTGCAATTTTACATACTTACAAAATGTTGCTAGTGCGTGTTAGATACTAATCGATACTATAGAAACTAGGTGCTTATTTGAGCGAGTATTGATACTAAAAAAGTTACATTCAAAGGACAGAAATGAACCTTTCCTGAATAGCTTTAGACCAGGGGTATCCAAACTTTTCTCATCAAGAGCCACATATAAAAACACAGACAAAGCTGAGGGCCGATTGAGGGCCGTGACTGGTCGCCAACACATGAATACTTCAAATCTGTGTTATTATTACAAGTTAGACTGAACCACTGGACTTTTTTTCATGCTTACACCCTCAATGGGACACATTAAGTATCTGATATGGCATTGTTAAAGTAGATTTTCAGAAATGTGCAGTAAAAAGTGCTGTTTAAGGTAATATGGGCCAATTCGCCTGGAAGCTTGAGGGCCAAGAAAAATTGGTCTGAGGGCCGCATTTGGCCCCAGGGCCACAGTTTGGACATGCCTGCTTTAGAATGATCTTGAGCTGTATCAGAATAAGTATAAGATAACACATTTTGAAGTGCGATATGTTGCTGATTTAAATATAGACGATAAACGATAATATTGAAACCAAACCATAAAACAGAATTGGTCACAAAAAAGTATTCTAAATGTAAAATATCATTAACAAGCATGAGCTGCAATACAGAAATGGCAGAATGCAACACAGGTATTAGATTGTATAGTTTTGGTCATCTACAGCTAAAATCGTATTATTGTCAAAAATTCCCACTTGTACAAAGGAAAAAAGTACTCACGATAAATACTTACCCCCAAAAATGACATCTATCATGTACTGAATGATAAGTCAACTGGAAGTAATCATCAATGACAGGACTAACCACATAGACCAATATACTTCCATGGACCACTGTGGAACCTACCTGCACGACTGAGGGTTTACACAGACATAAAACCACATGCTAATATAAAAGAAAGTACTATGATTTAATGTTGAAAATGGCATTCTATTGTCTAAAGAGAATGGTTTTGATTATCATCGTGGTATCAGTATCAAGTCTATTCCTTAGTATTAAAATTTTGGTATCGTGACACACTAACGCATGTACAAAGTCAAAGTATTCCCTCTTTCAGAAGTAACCACTTTTGAAGGATCCTTAGATGTTCCACAGTGCATGTATCTTCACTGTTCACACTGATCGTAGCCTGGAGGTCCAGCTCTTTGAAGCTCAGTGTTTGTGTGGGAAATCCCCAGTGCATCAGGATAGCAGTGCGGGAGAGTGGGAGGTGCCTGGTCCCTGTTCAGCTAATTACACCCAGAATAAATGTGAGAATCTGAGAATGTCCTCAGGGGCTCCATGACGACAGGCCAGAGCGTGACAAACCAGAGGAAGCTGACAAAGGATCGGGGTTGCATTAGGTTTGCCGCTGTTGAAGAGAAGATTGAGTTTGTTTACTCTGAAGATTTTAGGAGCAGATTAGCGCTGACATGAAGCTTATTATACTCTGCTCCAAGATTTTTGTTTGAATTGGGTATGATTGGAATATTTTATTTAAAGCCGGGTTGTTGAGGCACGTTTGGAGCACCACCTGACTCTAGCGCTGGTAACATGAAGCTCTTTATGGAGGTCTGCTACACTTATATGCAGTTTTGTTTGAATGTTTTTTTGTTGTTGTTGTTTTTCTCTTTATTTTCACTAGAGATGGACCGATACTTGCACTTTTTAGCATACCGGTTTTCGACTTTAACTATCCACCAGGCGTAGACTAGTAGACTGTGAGTGAGTAGACTGTTCTCTTATCCAGGTTAAACAGGGTTGTGGGTGAGTTTGTAACAAGTTAATATAATACTTTGGGGAATATAATCTAAACCCAGAAATATCATCAGTGCATATCAGCCATTGGTTTCTCTGAATTCAAAAAAAATCGATATCAGCATCAGCCATGAAAAAACCCATATCAGTCAATCTCTAATTTTCATTACTCCTTACATTGAAGATTTTCACTGAAAACCTCAAACTGTGACTGAACCCATGTAATGTAGTAAACTAAATGTGTGGAATATATATTTTTTATATATATTTTAACCCTTTGCTTTGATCACCGCTTTTGCACATTCTTGGCATTCCACTAATGGACCCAGACAAACACAGCTGTGAAGTGAAAACCATTGCAAGAGACTTCATCTGGAAGCTCAGTGAGAGAGGGCCAAGGGTTTGTAAATCTTTCGCTAAAGCAGGGTGGACACGTTAAGTTTTTTTTTTTCCCTGTGCTACATAATTCCATACATCTTGCTTCATATATTTGAAGTAAAAATGTGTTGAAACCTTTGACTTATAGGATATATATTTTTATTGTTTTGCAGTATCCAAAGCAGTATGAAGTATCGAGTCTTTTCCTTCAAAATTGAGTTTGAAATTTAAGTATCACTACTACAACTATGACCTAAACCAGTGAGTTTGTTTAATAATAATAATGCCTTATAGCGCTTTATCAAAGCTGAAGTCATTATTCGTTCACTCCACACTTGGTGATGGTAAACTACTATTGTAGCCACAGCTGCCCTGGGGTAGACTGACGGAAGCGAGGCTGCCAGTTTGTGCCATCGGCCCCTCCGACCACCACCGATCATTCACACACACACACACTTTCATACTAGGCAATGTGGGTGAAGTCATTGCTAAGGACAATGTGGGTTGGGAGCTCTAACCACTGAGCCACTGTCGCCCAGTTTAGATGTCCTTTTAGCTAACTGTGCACTGAATGTTGTTTCAGTCCTTAGTTGTGCCACTGAGAAACTGCTTACATTGTTTGTGATATTTCCCATTGTATTTTGCTGATTTAAGCTGGAGCTAATTGTATTGTTTACTCTAATTCTAGTTGTTAGCTTCCCTCCTCTTTAGGCTATTATCTGTCCTATCCTTTGTTTGCAAATTGTGGTTTGCATGTGATGAATATTAGTATGACCAAGACTGTAGTTGTTCAAAGAACACATCCCCATGCAAATCGACTTTTTGGAGCTTTCATCAAAAACATGCATGAAGAGGTTTTAGATGTCACCCATGCATGTTTGAGTAATCTAGCGATCTCTCCCGGGCCCTATTTGAACTCTCCTTACAGTTAGCTGTGAAGATTTGTCCAGTGCTCCGCCCATAAACCTACATCATCCATTACAAAACCACACACAAAACTGTACACTACAGCTTCACAAACCTGATGTGATGTGCAGTAGTTTCATTGGCGGTTTGCATGCTGATTATAAGCTGAAGGGGGAGTGACTTTTGACTCAGAGCATGTTGTTTTTTTGGCGAATTTAGCATTTTCAAAACATTAAAAAGGTAACATGATGATCTAAATATGTTATGTGTTAGCAGTTAACACCCCATTGAAGTTAAATACCCTCTTATTAAGTTTAGCTATGTTTCTGTCCCTCAGTGCTTCCCTGTCTCTACTCTTAAAACATAACGTTCAGAATATTAAACTGGTACACAATGCAATCTATTACAAGGCTCCATTTTGCAAAAAGTCTGTGTTTTTGTTTCCTCAAGAGTCTCGGTGTTCCAGAAAATGCCAGTTCCACTCTACTAAACACTGTGGAAGAGTCATTACAGCGGCGAAGTGACTGCCTCCCGAAGACATAAGAGGTTGTTCCCAGTAGAAAAGTACCTCAGTAGCTCTTTATTAGTCTATGAACATTTGGGCTGACAGTGGATGGCACGGTGTGTTCCCACTGTGCTGTCATAAAATGAAATCGTAGGGCTTAAAGAAACACCAGAATTTAAATAGCTGCAATTAGTTAAGTTTTGGTGGTAGGACTGCCCGATATTGGGGGAAAAAAAGCAGTTTTTTTTTCGGACAAGTATTGTAATTGTGTTTAGATTTGCAATATATGTTTAAAAGGGGGGAGTTTGTTAAGAATGACAAACAACTCCAGGAGGAAGTTGGAGAGAAAGCCAAATTAAAAAAAAATCCCACCTTTTTTATCAGTTCATATTTCAGTAAGTCAGGATTTTTGAGTTTGATGTATTGGGTCACGTTTTTATATAGCTCTTTTTCACCTTCAAGACACTCTTTACATCAAGGAACCCATTCATACACTGGGGGAGAGGTGGGCTAAGTGTCTTGCCCAAGGACAGAACGAGAGCATTCATCTGTGGGAGCTGGGATCGTACCACCAACCTGTGGGTCAGTGGATCTCACCGTTCAACCAATAACGTTTTTGTTGAGAACAGGATTTGAACGATCAACCTTCAGATCAATGAATTAAACGCTCTACCAAGTGAGCTACGGTCCCTTCGTGTATTGTGATTCCTGGTAGATTTTTTTCTTTTGAATCACTCTCCTCTATTTTGGTTGACGTTTTGTGAGAACAGTTGTAGTTTTAGTGTTGTGGTTTCAGAATGCGGTGACTAAGCTGGAGCAGTATGTGGCTATAGCGTTTCACTGCTTGGGATTTACGACAAGCCTAGAGGACCAAAAGAGATCGGCTTATTCAGCACTCTGCACCACTGTAGTATGTGTCGACACGCGACATGCAAGATTCTTATCCAACACGTCAGACTGCCAGGAACATGTGTGCTCAGTGATGACATATGCATGTTGTAATGCATTACCTGGCCCTGGCTTTTGAATAAAACACAAGGACGGTGTACAATAAACATGTACTATTTCCACCTGTAGTCCCTCGGCAGGTTGACTCAACAATGTACTGAATCTAAAAGTAGATGAGTACATGACCATATCGCCAAACATTACTACATATATGTTACATAACATTTAATTTACAATACAAGGGGTCCCGACATAATAAAATGAATAAAATAATATCTACTCATCTGAAGCATGTTGCAAAGAGCTAAGGATACTAAACAATTTGGGAAAATATCTAAAGTATGATTTTTCTGATAAATCTTGCCATTTGCGATTTATGTTTTAATTATAGGATTGTGTTCAAAGTGTATATTTTAAACACGTCCAAGAGAATTGAAAAATTGACAACGACTGAAATATGAACTGATAATACAAAAAAACAACATACATTTCATGTACATTTCTTTTTATGCAGAATAAAATATTGACCCACTGACCTGCAGGTTGGCGGTGTGATTCCAACTCCCACAGATGAATACTGCTGTTGTGTCCTTGGGCAAGACACTTGACGAAAAGTGCTGTATAAAAACAGGACCATTTTCTTTTGCCATTGTTATTTTGGTAATTGCATCTACTCAGATTGCAATTTTGATACGGTTGTGATTATTCTTGCATCCCTAGATATAACACTAAAGCAATCTGCAAATCTGTCTTGTGTGCCATCTGGCGATTTAATTATCTTCAGGAGAAACATACTTGTAGCACTATCTTTAGGACGGAGAAGCTGACTGCGAGTGGAAACATTGGTTTGGTTTTAATTTGGCAGGTCCATCAGGGCAGACAAACCACAGAGCAGCAGTAAAAGAAGTGAAGCACCTGACAGCACATGCACTCTGCTCGCTCATCTGAACAGCACTGCACTGCTAGTGCCACCTGTATTACATTTGTACATTTTATAAACATCACCTCTCCAATAAAACACAATCTCTTGTATTACCAGATTCCACCATGCATCATTCCAAGGCCATAAAAAGTAATAATATGCTATAACAATTGAAGAATGTGAAAAACAAACATCCATTAATCTAACAAGTGCCATCTTGAATTCCAGCCATTTGGGAGCCCTTCTATGCTTTTACTGCACATTAAGGTGTGCTTGTTGCTATAGAGAGATTAAATTATTTTTCTTTGCTTAGGCAAGTTAGAAAATTATGGTACTTTGTAAATTGCAGCTTTTGAGATTTTCTAATTGTATCCATTCAAATTTTATTTGGTTGTAGCCCCCATGTATACTCAACCACATACATTTTAGTCTCTTTAGAATCCTCCGACATCCCATAAGCCCATCCTGTCTGTTGTGTTGAAGTGACACCAGCTAACCTGTCATGAATGATTTAGGTTGCCTGGCGCAGTATTGATTGCCCACAGCTGCCATGGGAGAGTGACAAAGCCTGTTCAAGTGTGTCCTGTTGACTTAATGTGAGGGAGACAGCTGCTGCAGGAGCCACTTTGACCAGGTTAATGATTATCTATGGCTCTCTCTGCAGTTAGACGGGCCCAGGGCAACACCTCCTCTGCTCTCAACCCAGCAATCTGAACAATTTTACACAACATCCAAAGGCGTTGTTTACTTTCCCACTGGTTGTGGATGTGACCAGTGCTAATGTTTTCCTTGAGCTGCAGAAATAGTGTACAGTTAATAAATCGCTGGCCTCATACTATAACTTCTTGTGATATTTGTGAGTTCACAAACTCACAAGAGTCCATCTTGCCATGCGCCCGCAGGAGCACTAGGGCCCAGCCACTGGTGGGCGGACCAATCACAGAGCAGTGGTTTGGTCAGAAACCAGAGGCGAAACGCTCAAGCGAACCAAAACAATAAAAATATGCAGGTAAGGGCATTGTGCATTTATGAACAGGTAAGATGTCTGTGCTTTTTTTTCTCAATTGATTTTTTGTCTTGTTCTACTGTTGATGTGATCGAAATATTCATCATGACATTGCACCTTTTTGCTATTGCTTTCAGTGATAGCTGTCCAGATTGATAAACGTGTAGAACTCAGAGTGCTGCACACATCAATCTGGTGTGAGCCAGATGATCTGTAAAGCCCTAAATCAAATTGAGTTTTCAGTCTCTTTCTGCTCTCCAGACCCGGCTGCATCTGTAGGAGTCATTGGCTTCGTCCTCAGCAAATTAGGAAGATTTTTATAGCCATGAAAACACAAACTGCATTTGCAGTTTCCTCAAAACCTTAAAAAAAATATACTTTGAGGCTAACAAAATGTGATCTGTAATGACCTACAAATATTTGTAAATGTTGTAGAAAAATAGTACAATGGTGTAGTTGTAGTGATAATAGTATTTATTTTATTTTGTATTAACCAATATTACAATATTTTATCAGTTTCAGCTTATCTAAAACTAGTCCTAGTAATTGTTGTTGTTGGGGACATGTGGATATAATAATGGAGCCCTGCTCATTCCCCTGGTGCTTCTAGTCGCCTTTCAGATGGAGAGTGTACTCCATATGGTCATTACTCATGTTTACTACAGTATGACTTCTGCAGAGAGCTGGTCAGACCACTCTTCTTTTCTGTTACATCCAGGTCAAAAAGTTGAATCATAGTCTAGGCACCAAAATAACTGAACTTTATTCCTCCTGAAATACAATATCTTGGCTTGTTATGTTTTGTAAAAATTCAAACTTTTGTTTTCGATACTAAGGAATGGACTCAATATTCGATACCAATTCTGATACCATGATGATAATGAAAATATTCTTTCTTTAGACAATAGAATGTCTTTTTCAAGATTAAATACTTAAACTTGTACTTAAATTAAACACTTTCTTTTATATTACCATGTGGCCTTATATCTGTGTAATCCCTCAGTCGTCCAGGGAGGTTCCACAGTGGTCCATGGGTGTTTACTAGTCTGTGGTCTGACACCATCCATTCTAACAGAAAGGTTCATATCTGTCCTGTGAATGTGACTTTTTTTTAGTATTGATACCTGCTCAAATGAATATGTAGTTTCGATACTAGCTAGAGTATTGATTAGTATCTAATTTTTGATACTTTTGACAGTCCTATTAGGTAGTTCTCTTTTTGAGGTAGTATTTGGATTTTCTCAAATTTTTCCCATCTGCTCACAACACAGGAAATTAAAGTTGAAAGATCGGTAACTTGCTCTTCTCTTTGAAACTGGTCCTTTTCGGCAAACAGTTTGAGTGTTCTTTGCCAGAGTAGTACTCGATGACTCCCTTGACCTTGTTTTAGAGTTGCAGTAGAGAGATCATTTGAGGAAGCTGGAATTCAAAGTATTGAGAATTTTTTTGATCAAATGTGACACAGGCACACATCTGGTACACGGACACTTTACTCATAGATCTGCTTCGCCAAAGGAAACAAAGGGGCGAGTGAAGGTTTATATGGACTCCCAATGCATTTGCAATACTAGCTACAGGCTCAAGTGAGTTTGTGTTAACAGTTATGTCATTGAGGCTAAATAAGTTACTGAAAAGCACAGAACTGCCTTGGAAAAAAGTGGCTTTAAAAGTTCTACCAGAATACAATGAAACCAATTGAAATCCAGTCAAAACCAGTACGAAACCAGGTCTAATACTACAAACCAGCAAAGTAGCGACCAAGTCTGAAACTACACAGGCTGCTTTCACACACATCAAAATTGAGACTAAACCTGGGCAAGACCAGAACTAAACCAGAAGAGGATCAATCAAGGTTAACTGTCTTCAAACAAGGACCAGACCACCACAAGTATGAGTACAGTCTTTATCTGGACAGAAAAGGGATTCACATGATACGGGACTAAACAAGGCTGTAAATGGTGCTAAATCGTTACATAATACAGGTTACTGGATATGCTAAAAAGAACAACTAATTTACCTCCTAAAAGAAACCAAACACACCGAAAAAATACTTTTTCATTTTCTGCCTGGGCCTTGCTTTGTTACCATTGCTGATGGACTATAACCTCACAAAAGAACAGTCTGAACAGAGGGAGGCACTAGTAAATCAGTGTTGGAAATGCTTCTGACTGGTTTTGTAATGTAAAAACCTCGGCTTCTTGAGTGGCTGGGCTTGTTAATGGAGACGCTGTCGGGTGCGGGATCATCTGTGCACAGCCAAAACCAATTTAGATTGCCTTCTACCTTAAGACGAGACTCTTTCCAGCTGCACCACAAAATACATTTGATTTGAACTTTCTCATGCCTTCGTTTTTCAGGTTCATTGGGGTCCATGCATATTACGCAGTATCGAAAATCAGATACTAACCAATATTAAAACTAGTATCGAGATTAGATACTCATTGAGCAAGTATCGATAATTCAAAAGTCACATTTACCAGACTTTTATGTGGTCTTATACTTGTTCTGATACAGATCAAGATCATCCCAGACTAGTGTACGCCCATGGACCACTATGGAACCTACCTGGACGACTGAGCGATTACACAGATACACGGCCACATGGGAATATAAAAGAAAGTACTACGACTTAATGTTGAAGATGATATTCTATTATTTTGAGTTTTTTTTTAATTATCATGGCGGTATTGGAAACTACATTGACTGAGTGTATTCCTTAGTATCAAAATCGAATGAAATTTTTTGTGACAACATGACGACACAAGGGATGAGCGCAACTTTCAGAGGCCAGAGGGGGAGTTTTGCCATCACTGTAATGCTAACAACAACTAGGATGCTAATGGCACACTTCTGATTCTCGGCTGAAAAAGCTCTTCATAATTGGATGCGTAAAGTACACAGCGGTCTCATTTCTACCAAGCTGCTCTTTGAATATACCTACGTACTACAGCCAATTGTCTTTGTCCAATATACCTACAATCCATATTGTTGGGGCGTTTTGAAACATGCTAAGCTCAAGGTGGTGCGCTGTCCTGCGTTGTGGTTGCAATGCAATCACTAGCATCTGGAGCAGCATGTACCGTAGCCTTTAGAGAGCAGCTCACTCGATGACCTTTTCAACAGAGCCATTAACTTCTCAAGCCATTACAGTGGCTGTCTGTTCGATTGGTTTGGCAGCAGCCATTTTCTCTGGCTAAACGACTTGGTAAGGTAAGAACATGTTCAAAATTGCAACTATTGTGGGAGATTCCTGGTACGATTGTCAAAACATCAAATACCCAGATACTAATCAATACAAAAGTATCCCAACTAGTTCATATTTAGTAAATGTTTCTATAACAACACACCTAGACCATTACAGATGCAAAGTAATGCTAACAACAACTAGCATGCTAACAGTGCACTTTTTCTTTGTCCTACTGGTAATTTTTTACTAATTTTTTTGGCTATGTAAGGTGTCTTCAACGTAATGGATAAATGGAGTATTTTATGGGATAAACACACACCTGGAAAGGAGAAAGTTTGGAATGATAGATTTTTGAGGATGAGGTTCAAATTTGCTTTTTACATTTGAAGATGCTGTTAAAGTTAGTACTTTTCTGTGTATAGTTGTTATTGTGTCTTAAGTGCTGTAAGGGTCAGATGCTTGGACATATTGTAGAGTTTAGAGAGATTGTACCACATCCCCTTTAGTTGATTAATTGGTCCACAGAGTATGTCTTTAGTTGGCAGTTGACAAAAGCCTATAGAACCAGCATTTGGTTTCTCTTAGGGGTATGTTTTATGTTAGAATAGCCCTGATGTAGTTTTACGTTTAACACAGAAACTGAATTAGACCTGGTATAATGTTATTTTTTGCGATTGCGATCATGTCCTGTTGGTGTCCTGTTGGTGTTGTTGGTGTCGTGTGTCCTGTTGGTGTCCTGGTGGTGTCCTGGTGGTGTCACTGTTGGGGCTGCTCTGTTGGTGCTCTGTTGGTGCTCTGTTGGTGCTCTGTTGGTTTAACTGTTGGTGTCCTGTGGTGTCCTGTTATGGGGATAACTGTTGGTGTCCTGGTGGTGTCCTGGTGGATAGATGGTGGTGTCCTGGTGTGTTTTGTTTGGTGTTTTTGGAGTTTGAAGATGCTGTTAATGTATCCAGGTGGGGTCCTGGTTGAGTTAATGGGGTCCTGTGTCCTGTAAGTGCTGGTGGGTCCTGGTGCTTGTCCATATTGTAGTCCTGTTAGAGTGCTCTGTTGGTGCTCTGTTGGTGCTCTGTTGGTGCTCTGTTGGTGTCCTGTTGGTGTCCTGTTGGTGTCCTGTTGGTGTCCTGGTGGTGTCCTGGTGGTGTCCTGGTGGTGTCCTGTTGGTGCTCTGTTGGTGCTCTGTTGGGTGCTGCTTGTTGGTGCTCTGTTGTCCTGTTGGTGTCCCTGTTGGTGTCCTGTTGGTGTCCTGTTGGTGTCCTGTTGGTGTCTGGTGGTGTCCTGTTGGTGCTCTGTTGGTGCTCTGTTGGTGCTCTGTGTGGTGCTCTGCTCTGTTGGTGCTCTGTTGGTGTCCTGTTGGTGTCCTGTTGGTGTCCTGTTGGTGTCCTGTTGGTGTCCTGTTGGTGTCCTGGTGGTGTCCTGGTGGTGTCCTGGTGGTGTTTTGTTGGTGTCCTGTTGGAGTTCTGTTGGTGTCCTAATGGTATCCAGGTGGGGTCCTGGTTGAGTTCTAATGGGGTCCTGTTGGTGTCCTGTTGGTGTCCTGGTGGTGTCCTGGTAGTGTCCTTGTGGTGTCCTTGTGGTGTCCTGGTGGTGTCCTGGTGTGGTGTCCTGGTGGTGTCCTGTTGGTGTCCTGTGGTGTCCCTGGTGAGTCTTGGTGGGTGTCCTGGTGGTGTCCTGTGGTGGTGTCCTGGTGGTGTCCTGGTGGTGTCCTGGTGGTGTCTTGGTTGAGTCCTGGTAGGGTCCTGGCAGTGTCCTGGTTGAGTCCCGGCAGTGTCCCGGCAGTGTCCCGGCAGTGTCCCGGCAGTGTCCCGGCAGTGTCCCGGTTGAGTCCTAAATAGAAACTAACCTAAAGCTCCATAACCGGTATAGTTGTTGCTGAGTGTTTTATTATGCATTTGGAGACACAGCTGGAAGTTATCATTTAATCGTGAATGTGTTTGGCTGGATATTGTTTTACATCAACACTTTCTCAATTGGCAGAAGGCTGAATTGGTTGATTTATGCCGTGAGTTGCATCCACTCTCCAGCCCTGTGGTTTTGGCTCTGGCCCAATGCTGAGTCCATACTTAATCCTGCTTACATTAACACTCTGTCTGCACTAAATATTCAGTATACTGTCAAAGCTCTATCATATCTCACTGTGTTATGATATTCAAAGTAAACAGAGTGAGCGTAGTCCCTGGCAGCGAGCCAGTGGAGCTGCTCGGAGCAGAATGCCATTCATACTCTAGTGTTGAGTGACAGATGGAGAGTTTGAAGGTAGGCAGTGACAACATGTAATCATGACTAATGTTGATTTATTAAAGATGTCAGTGTTTTTATTAGTTTTCCTATAAATGTCCATCAAGAATTTGTGAGAGACTAGTTATTTTTCTTACATAGCCTTTGTAATCCGTCTTCTCTGTGTGTATTTCACTGTTTTTGTTGCTTTTCCATAAGAGAGAAGCATCCTAGTAGTGTCAAATTTTGTGCAGCTTTATGCCATTGTACCAAGAGTAACTTATCAGAATTCAACCTGAACCAACCAAACTGCTACAAACAAATTCAAACTCTTCTAGCAAACCTTTGTGCTTCACTAATGATTCTTGTGTTTTTGCCCATAGACTCATTAATTTGCGAACATTCTGCAAAAACTGTACTTTAACATAGGGATTCACCAGTCCGATACTGGGGTAGGATACCAACGATGATCCTGAAAAATAGCAAAAGACGCAGTTCAAATCTGTCAACTGGACAAATCATTGTAGGAGTGAAGACGTTTCGCTGCTCATTCAAGCCGCTTCTTCAGTTCTGGTCAGATTACTTGAGCCCACTGCCTTATATCTACCTGCAGGGAGGAGCTAACTACACTGAAACTGTAAACACCTATTGTCTCCAGTTTCAGCTGAAACTACCCTATTCAGCCCTTAATGACCCTGCTATTGTTCTCATTGTTCTGGGTCTGAGGATGGAGTTGTAGATGGGGGAGAGATTATGTCTCAAGCCTCCATTCCTGTTTAAAGAAGGATTCTCTTTCCTAACAAAAATAGCTTCTTTAACTCCCCTCTCAAACCATTTCTTTTCTCTGGCTAAGATCTGAACTTTACTATCTTCAAAGGAGTGGTTAGTGGCTTTCAGATGTAGATGTATGGCGGACTGTGGTCCAGAGGAGCTCTCACGCTGGTGTTGGTACATCCTCTTGTGGAGTAGCTGTTTAGTTTCTCCAATGTAACGCTCACTGCACTCTTCACTGAGCGTTACATTGAAGAAGTAGATTTCTTTCCCTAAAACATAGAAATCTACAAATCTACAAATAACTCGAACTGGGCCAAATATTCTGTCTTTAAGTAACTGGAGCAGCACTGTAAAAATAAAGTTCAAATATAATTGTGATTGATCAGACCCTATATTGATATGATGGAACCAATACCAAATGCAATGATTTTTTTTTTTTTAGATCCGATAATTACTGATCTTGATCAATGTCCAGTCACTCAACCAGGACTCAATCGGGACCCCACCAGGACTCAATTAGGACTCAATCAGGACTTAACCAGGACTCAACCAGGACTCAACCAGGACTCAACCAGGACTCAATCAGAACTCAATTACGAGTCAACCAGGACTCAATCAGGACCCCACCAGGACCCCACCAGGACTCAACCAGGACACAACCAGAACCCCAGGAGGGCTCAACCAGGACTCAAGCGGGACCCCACCAGGACTCAATCGGAACCCCACACCAGGACCCCCCGGGACTTAATCGGGGCCACACCAGGACTCAATCAGGACTTAACCAGGACCCCACCCAGACCCCACTAGGACTCAATCAGGACCCCACTAGGATTCAATCAGGACTCCACTAAGACTCAACCAGGACCCCACCAGGACTCAATCAGGACTCAACCAGAACCCCACCAGGACTCAATCAGGACCCCACTAGGACTCAATCAGGACCCCACTAAGACTCAACCAGGACCCCACCAGGAGTCAATCGGGACTCAACCAGGACCCCGCCAGGACCCCACCACGACTCAATCAGGACTCAATCTGGACCCCACCAGGATTCAACCAGGACCCCAGCAGGACTCAACCAGGATAGCACTCAAAAATAAGATTATAGCAGATCTAAATGTAAGTTTCTGTGATTAAAGTAGGACTACATCAGGGCTATTCTAACATAAAACATACTCCTAAGAGAAACCAAATTTCACAGAACACACACTTTGAGAAGCTGTGTGATATTTTAATTCCTGGCCTTGCAGCATGTGGAGTGGCTTTAGCATCTGTAGCCCTGGGCGCTGACACATTTCCTGATAAGAAAGTTGGCTGACCCCGCAGACTCTTGATTCCCATCACCTGGATCGGCCGGGTGCATTTCTATTTTGGTAATCAGCTCAAGCTCTCAATCCAATTACATGGAGGTTAGTGCGGCCCTCAACGCACCGCGAGCTGCTTTTAAATAACCACCAGAGAGGAGGGCTCACACTAGACACTGCACTACCAGTCAGCCTGGTTTCATTCAGCTGAAGGCCAACTTTAATGTGGACTAGCAAGCTACAAAAAGTTTCTGAAACCTCACTGATGATTAAAAACACACACACTTTTTATTGATAATAGAATAACATTTTCAACACGAGTCAGAAAAGGGCTTTGTACTTTTATTATTACTAGATTTAGTATTTGGGAATCACTATTAGAAGTCACATTCTAAGATGGAGGCAGGGGCGCATTGACCTTGATATTATGATTTTTTTTTTTTTGTAGAAATGTAGTCAAGTAACATGATTCTTTGCAGCTTGCGCAATAATATGATGTTTTTTTTGGCTCCCAACCCAATCTTTTAATGCATTATTGGTCAATCTGACTCCCCAGACTGATCTTGACTCTAATCCGGAAACATTTTTTTTGCCATTTCACCAAGTCCAATCTGTCCCTTACCTCATGCTCATACTTGCAGTGAGATTCCCCAGCCACCTATCTCCCCTCAAACTTAATACAAACTGACTGGTGATTAACATTAGCAAAACGGCTCAATCATTTTCATTTATCTTTTAAGCTAGCTAACGCATTTGTAGAACACACTGATGATTACACAAGATTGGACTTGGAGACCACATATTTATTCACATAGCGGGTCTGTGGTTTTTCATTTTGGATTAGCACAGATATAAAGTTTCACATCACCGTTATTGACTTTTGACTCTTGGTAAAGTAACACTTAAAGTAATGCTTCAGGGCTATGTAAGAACACTGTCAAGGCTGTAGCATCTTGGCATCTCTGCAATGTGAAATACTATTGTTTTTTTTGATGCGGCTTGGCCTGTCACAGTAATTACTATATCGAGTTATCGTTGAAAGTTGGAACTATATTTTTTTTCTGGTTCCCCTGCTGGGAAATTTTGGGGTTATTTTTTGGCTATTTGATGAGATTTGAGCTGTGGAATGTTGAATTAATAACTTTTATGGCTCATTACAGATTCGAACTAAGTACTTGTTTTTTTTTTATATTACAGCTCATGTTTTTTTTTTTTTTAATATTGTACATTTAGAATATTTTTTGTGGTGTAAATGAGTTTCAATATTATCGTTTATCGTCTATATATTTACTTCAGCAAAATATCGCACTATAAAATGTGTTTTTGGGCCCCTGACCTGTGACTACTTCCTGATATGTTGAGATTTTAGTTCTAGGTTAGGGCAGGTGTCCAGTGCTCGAAGTTTTCATCACAACAATATCTGAAAAATGTAAGTGCAAGAAATCACTCATTGACACTCTGCGATGCTCCACATGATGTTTTTCTGTGCCAATCTCAAACTCTGTACACCATGTGGGTTATGTGGTCGTAATCATGTGGCTTAGTTGAGGCTAGCAACACATTTGGCAGTGTTTTAAAGTTTGTAATGACTCACAAATGGAAGAGAAATGAGCCGATAAGTAGGTCAGTCACGATGGCACATTTTGAAGTACGATTTATCGCTATGGTGAAATATTGTGATAAACGATAATATTAAAATGACTTTGTACCGCTGATTAAGATTAAAATGAAGCTAATCCCAGTAAACCATTTTTAAATATTTTATTATTGTTTCATTAAAAGATATGAGCTGCAGCAAATAAATATCAGAATGTACCAATTGTTAGCCATAAAAGGGACTTATTCGTCCCTCTACAGCTCAGATCTCATACAACAGCAATTATACAACTAAAATCTTCTCACTTTTGCCAAATCCATGATAAATATTAAGCCCCAAAATATATTTTTCCAGCTTGTTCCAGGACCAAAGCACCATACGTGTGATGGTTTGGTCCTGGTTTGGGGACAGTTTGATTGTGAAGTAAACCATGGTCATAATCATGTTGGCTAGTTGAGGCTAGTAATACATTTAGCAGTGCTTTGTAATGGAAGAAAAATGAAAAATGAGGAGAGAAGATCGCAGTTCACGGCCTCCTGTTACTTTGTGTGTTGTGTTTACTGCTGTGGTCAGATGTTTTGACAAAGATTGATTGTAGACTCAGCGAAAGGGGCGCTCAGTCTGCGACAAAGATCAGCCGCAGCTCGTCTTTGGTCGCCTTGATTCCCAAGATTGCAGATGGACAAATTACACTCTATTTCTGACCTGGTGTTGGTGATATTTCTTGCTTTTACTCACAAGAACTGTTAGTCAAATGCAACACTGCCTTGGCTGAGTATAAACCTTTTGAGAATCCCCATTTATTTCCCAGGAGCTGAAAATAGAGTACTGCTCCAAACAGGCCTGTCATGATAATTACTCTATCGACTTATCGTTTAGTACACGAAAGCTGGAACTATATATTTTGGGACTCAACATTTATCGTGTGTTCTATTTCTTTGCAATAGTAGAGAGACTTTTTAAAAATGTAAGATTTAAGCCTTAGAGCATGGAATAAATAACGTCTATGGCTTGTTATTCATACATTCTGCTACAATTTATACTTTATCATTCAAAGCCGTGAGCCTCAAGAAATATTGTAAAAAGTACTTTCGATATTATCATTTATCATTTTACTTTCTAGCAATATATCGTGCTTTAAAATTTGTTATTGTGGCAGGTCTAGTTCCAGATATGCTCACGAATCGATCGAAAATCTGATGCTAATCGATACTAAAACTAGTACTGAAACTAGATACTCATTTGAGAAGGTATTAATACTAAAAAGTCACATTCACAGGACAGAAGTGAACCTTTCCTGAATAGCTTTAGAATGATCTTGAGCTGTATCAGAACAAGTGTAAGACACAGACTAGTACACGCCCATGGACCACTATGGAACCTCCCTGGACGACTGAGGGATTACACAGATATAAGACCACATGGTAATATAAAAGAAAGTACTACCATTTAATGTCAAAAATCCTATTCTCTTGTCCAAATGCAGAGTTATCGTAGTATCGGAAGTACCAGAGTATCAAGCATGAAATGTGAGTATCGCGACTACACTACAATGCCTCATTAAAAACTGTGTGGGTTTAATTCATCCCTGAGCTTGTACTGGCTCAAATGCGCTTCTCCTGGACCTGATATCTTGCCTTGTAATAGTCACTCTTCTGCTTAGCTGTCATGTTTTGGTGTGGAGTGTGCATTTCTTGTTTGCCAAGGGCTTGTAAACTTCTCAGCATCATAACCGCATTGACTGCACTGCTGAGAATACCCAGGGCTGAGCCAGTCCAATACGCCATAAATTCTCTGCAAAAGGAAAGAGAAGAAAGCTAAAGTCTAGTATTATTCATGTGTAATTACCAAGCACACACTCGACATAATTATACTGCTATTTCTCAGAGCTTTTACAAATTGAGTGACTTTTCCGCTCAAATGGAGAAGTGTTATCAGCCACATTTGGGTTTCTAGTATCACTGTGATGAAAGGGGACATATTATCTTAGGCTGTACATATAAATGAACATAGCTAACGTGCTAGCCGCTGTGTTCCAGATGGGAAGTGAGCATGGGTGAGAAGTGTTTCCTTCGAGGTCTGGTTCCAATTGACTTCTATTGAAATATCCTCTCTCCATAACTGCTGCTGTAAGACCTTAAAACATCTGTATTAACCTGCTGTACATGAGCCTTGTGTTTTTTTTATCTCGCCATTTTGTCCCTAAATCAAGATATGAACATTAATAACAACCTTCTTTCCCCAAAGGCGTTGCCGCTGGCCTTAGCAACAGGTTGATTGACGGTCTTGTTGCTAGGCGCCCGCCCGCTTGTTTAACTCTATAGCTTCGGATGATATTGCCGCTGACAGACTCGCAGTTGTGGACGTTCCATTACTGTAACTCCGCAACCAATTGTGCATCATGTAAATGTCATCTCCAAGCAGAGGCATGGGGCTCTTTAGATATGTCACTGTCATTACGATAATACAGTGTCTCTCGAAGACGACCAATCAGAGCGCTGGTGCTGCCGGGATTCTCCCAGTCAGTTATTTGATGCGTCAAAGGAAAAATAAGGATGGATATGTAAAATAGAGGTAGCTGTGTGAAAAAAGGCAATACTGGTCTATAATGTGCTCAGTCTTTAAAGGGTTAAAGGTCAAATACCTTCAACACTCTTGCTCCTGATTGGCTCTTTAGTTTTGAGCTCACATTTTCAAATATGGTCCCTGGTTTGCTCATTAGCCGCTGCAACAGCTAGCGTCGATTGACTTTCATTTAGTTGTACCTGAATGCTACAGTCCACTTCTATATAAAATTGTATTCTCTTTTAATCATGTTTTAGCAGTACTCCCTCATGATTGGTTTACTCAGATTTGTTTTTAGTTTGATTCATACATGTTTGAGTCATTCTGAATTGTTCTGCACTTCTCTGTACTTACGATTGTTACACAAATTCAGACTCTGGGTCATACATGCAGTGTTAAAACGACATTAAAGACCCATGACATACAAAATACTTCTGTTGCTATAGAGAAATGCATGTATGACATTTTTAGAACAGGACATTGTGTACCTGTCCCACTAATCCACATTAGATCACATTTGGGGTCTACTATGAGCAAAATATAGAAAAGTGATGTATAAATGAGCCATAAGAACGCATAATGGGTAAAGTTTATAGCTCTGTAGTAAAAAAAAAAAACAAGGGGAGCCGATATATAGCGAATCTAATCTTCACTAAAAATAAAGTGTGTAAGAACTCAGAAAATTGTCCACAGAGATGATTAAGTGAGAGTGTAAAAGCACGAGGCCCTACAGGGACGTTTCACATGTATATCACACTAATTAGCAGCTCAGAACTGGAGTCTATGGAATGTGAAGCGGGCTAAGTACCACACGCCTACAGAGAACATGCCTGTGGATTCTACGAAGTGGAGATACTGTGTTGTCAGCTGAACAGGGCTGTAATGGAAAACAGTCTATGTATTGTGAAAATCTAACCATAATAATATATAGAACGCTTGGCTATAGAAAGCACATGAATGAACACAGAGTCACTACATTTACTACATTTACATGCATGTTGAGAAAAACGGATATCTGGTCTACTACGAGGCAACTGGAATTTCAAAATGCACATCAATCTGGTTGAATTTTTTTTTTAAACAAATTCAGATTTACAAAATATGATGACTAAAACAGTTGGAAATGAGCTATACTATTATGTTCTGTATATCCCAGGTTTAGTTTCAACAGCATTGCAGTTTCTAACTTCTAGGAGCCCTGATTACAAATATAATTGAATTTACCAGATGAAACTTATCTCAGGAAATAAGATATCGCATGGGTATAATCTGGCCTGGGTATGAATTGCCCCTTTAGCCCCAGGTATACTCCAGGCAGGGGGTTATACGTCGGCCTGTTGCACCGGGAAATATAATTGAAGTGTCAATCGAATCCCCCAGATCCCAATAACATATCTGGAGAACTCTGTGTGTGCTTGCATCCCTATTACACTAGAATCAGGCTAAGTGAGGCATTCAACTGCATGGGGTAAGAAACAGCCAGGCAAATATTACACGTGTGTTTGGATCCCTCCCTCCATGCGTTGTTTTGGTCTGCCATGTTACAAGGGAAAGTAAAGTAAGTAAGTACTGCCTTACTTAATAGAACTGTATGCAAGATTTTGATTTCAAGTGTCATAAACATAAGCTATCTTTGTCCACATAGACTTGTTCAGATCAAATATAACTAATAACTAAAAAAATAATGTGTTTGTATTTTGGTTCTCAAGATGATTATCCAATCAGAAAGCAGAATGAGCCTCACACGAGTCTTTCATTTGGGTTGCCAGTTTCAATACTGAAATCCAGCTGGCTCTCTGATCTGAATGGTCACTACCTAAACCTCGGCACCTGCAGCCGATCATAAATCAGGGCTAGTGCAGCCTCTGCAGCTCAGTGAGTGAATTCTGGAGGTTCTGACCTTTACGTGAGGCATGGCCTGTCCATATACTGAGAATAAAGGTTGAGGCACTGGCAGTCCAGCTTCATTTGTAGTTGTTGTACTTAAAAAATACCACAGGCTATATACCTTTTTAAAAGAAGGGCACGATTGATTTTGCTGATCACGCTCTTTTGCGGCTAATATCGACCAATACATGACCAGCGCTGCAGTTCACTGGACCGTAGCGCCTTTATTTGATTACATTCAGCCCCTGTAATTGTCGTAGTCGCTGTACACAGAGCAACAAACTGTGCAGTGCATTGGAGACTAGAGAGTATATTTTGGTTTTATTTCGAGCAGGCGCTTGCAGTTTTCCCCATTGTTTGTTGTTCTCCTTTTAGCACATTTCAGCCGTGAGCGACTTGACAACTCCTTTATAGTGCTTGCGCTGTGCTCTGTGCCAGTGGCCTGTTTAGAGATAAAACACATTTGTTGTTTATTCCTCCTCGTAACAGCAAACTCTTAGCTCAGCTGCACTTTCTCTGCTCTGATGGATGGGTTCGGTGAAAGGGGACCCGGGTGTGGGGGGAGTGGATCAGCCTGCATGCCTGTCTCTCAGCGGGGACACTTCTCCGGGAGGTTCTGAGGGCCGCCGGTCGGAGCACTCGATCCGGGAAGGGCAGTACAGTAGAGCAGGCGCCGATAGAGTTACAGCACTTCTTTTGTGGAGGTGTCGGACAAATTAGAGCACAACTGTTTGGGCAGCCTCACAGGGACAGCTGCAGCGAGACACTCCAAACCTGCCATCTGTGTGGAAGAAGCAAACACAGGCTCAGGCTGTTCAAAATATACTGGAGAATCTGCTAAGACCGCTGTACACTTAAAAGATCGGGTCATCATACCTCCATAGAATTTTCAGTTAGCCTAAAGTTTAACCAATAATTGTTTTAACTTCATTCACTACAGAGTGCTAAATGTATTTACCATCAGGAGTGGCCCAGCAGCATATTGGGTCGTTCCACAGCTCTTTTGTCGATTTCTTTATATTCTTTTGGATAATGTTTTGCTTGTATTAAGCCCATATTCACTTTATTCCAGAAGTTGCCATGGACAACGACGTCGTCATTCGGGTTGTATTTTGCATGGAGCTGTATAGGTGCAAATAAGTTCTATAGGGACTACAGAGCCTTTTAAAGCCTCCCACAGAATCGGTGTAGTGTTGAAATGAACATTGAACATTTTACACAAATCAAATCACTTTATATCATATTTAGCAGTGGAACTTCCCAAATTCTTAACTGAAATAAATGGGATTCCCGCTCAACTGGAAGTGATATCACAAAGATTTAGTAGCATTTAGAGGCAAAGGAGGGAGGGGTGAATTTTGCTGATAACCTTTGTTTTTGAAGTACGATCCCTGGCTCTATGCAGTGTATCTGACAATACTCATTTTAGGTCTGATATCACAGACATGACAGGATCAGGTACAAATTATTCAATCTATACTCTACGTTGTTATGTCTAAGAACTTTTGAATGCCACATTTTTCATAAAAGCAAAGGGTGAAATGTGTCTTGTTTTGCACCTCTGCTGCAAACAAGACACACTGCACCTTTTTGATGGTTTGTTTGTGTCAACTGTTGGGTAACTCACGTTTAACAGAGATTGCTCATTGACACAGAGAGAGGAGAGTTCACTCTGCGATCAAATTTCTGAACGATCAGACACTGCCTTAGATTAATTGCAGTGTGTCTTGTGCATAGTGGACTCGGCTTTAAGACTTGGGCTACTTATAGAATGTATAAGACTATTTTCTGGATACCTTTGACCTATTGAAATCTCATCTCAGCCACAAAGCTCTGATATCTTTTTAAGGTTTACAAAAGTATCGCAAATCAGATACTAATCAATACTAAAACTAGTATCAAAACTAGATATTCACTCATTTTACTCAGGATGGAAGTGAACCTTTAGCTGTACAAGTATAAGACCAATAAACTCCCATGGATCATTGTGGAACCTACCCGAACAACTGAGGATTACATGATATAAGGCCCCATGGGAATATAAAAGAAAGTACTATTGTTGAATGTTGAAAATCACATTCTATTGTCTAAAGATTCTTGAGTTTGAAATGTTTTGGTATCGTGACACTGCCCTGTATTAAATCACTTGTAGCCGGTGTAAAGATTCAGAATGACTGGAGAGAATGACTAAAATTTGCCTTAATGACAATATTGCACAACAACCAGCACCTCTTTTCATTGTGACAAACGTCTGTGTCTGTCAGTGGATTTACAGGGAACATTAGCAAATGGTGAGAGGTGTATGAGCGCTGTCAAACGGGCCGCTAAATTTGGACAGTGTCTGAAATGTGGTGTTCTCTTATGGAGAGGCCATCTGTGCAGTTATCCCTGCTCACACTGTTGAACACTTGTATGTCCTGACCACCCAGGGGAGGAGGGGGGGGGGTGGGGGAGGGGCGATGAGTCCTCCCTAAATGAATCATCAGCAGCCCTCCGCATTAAGTGAGCCAGCTGCCATTTTGGACTGTTACTGTGATGAGAGCTGAGTAATGGCACATGGAGAGCTAGTGCTTCGAAGGCAAAAAAAAAAGGTGTTCCATTAACCACTGTGTACGAGAGCTGGCCAAATATTGCAATTTTTCTGACAAGTATTGCATTCAGATTAGATTTTCAGTATTGAATTTTCAGCGAAATAATTATGAAATATTTCTTTGTCCTCTGTGAGTGACCATCTTGAGCTCCTCGAATGAAAGAGCTTATTAAACTCTGATTAGCAACACAAATTATATTAAAGCTGCTTTGCTAAACTTTTTTCTTGTAAATGAGGATATTTTGTTTTGCCCACATAAAGTCTATTGTAAAGCAGCACAAAATCAGACGACTGCATGCCTTCTGCTACGAATTAAAAAAACACTGTATTAATTACAAACATACAAGAAAGAGGCGGGTATGTTGCTGTATAACTCTTTTGGATGAGAGCTCTTTGATTGTGTGTTGGTGGTCCACCATATTTCACTTTCCCATCTAAAAAAAAGCTCTTCTGAAGTTGCCTGGTGAGTGTTTGTGCGAGCTGGAAACTAGAGTCATAGATTTAAATGCCAACTTTCTCCTTCCACGGGCAAAAAATCGGGTAATGTGGCTTTAACTGTCTCTGTAACAACACTTAACTAGGTCTGTCATAACACATTTTGAAGTTCAATATACAGTGGTTTCTCGCTATATCGTGGTTCACCTTTCGCGGTCTTTCAGCAGTCTTATTTTTAGTGCAATTTTGCATGCTTTTTTACTTTATATCAACACACATTGTGTTCTGCGTCCTGATTGGTGAGGGACTGTAGACCATTGTCCATCAGTCTCCTCTGTGCCATGTCTCTGTACAGTACAGAATGTGTTCAGCCAAATTTACACAAATGTTCAATCGCAGTGTGACTCTTAAGTGCTGTATGTTTGAAAGTTTTCTTCCTGACAAAATCCACAATTTCGATGAAACGTTTTGCACCGACAAATTTCAGAAACGTTATGGACTCAGAAATGTTTCTGTGCACGGAGAAGTGCCTCTGCAGATACCACTGGAGCAGAGACACGTGAACAACACATTTAAAGCATCATCGAGGAAGAGGGAGATAATATACGAAGGTTTGAACTTTGAGAGTCTTTAAACAAGAGAGAAATGTGAGAAAATGTTCATGCCTGTCTGAGAAAAGTGTATAAAGTGTCTGGTGAGGGGTTTTTCATACTTAAAATATATATAATAATTGTAAAAAATAAAGCTGACTACTTTGCGGATTTCGCCTATTGGGTTTATTTTTAGAACGTAACCCCCACGATAAACAAGGGACCACTGTATAGCTGAAGAAAATATAGGAGGATAAACGATACAATTTAAACTAATTTACACTCAAGAGCAGCTTAAAACCACAAAAACTGTTCTATATCTACAATATTGTTGTCGATATAGTAATTGTCGTGACAGGCCTACACCTGTCACACGTGTAAAGAAGCATGATTATTTTTATTTTGTATCATATAAAATATTATTTAAATCTAGTCATGACTTAAACCAGTCGTCCAACTGATAATTGTAATAGAACAGCAAGAACACATAAGGAAATGTCTCTCATTTTAATGTAAATATCCTGGTTTTATTTACTCATGCTCGTTAAGCGACAAGTGCAAGAAAGTCACAGGTTTGTTTCCCAGATCATGAGTTTTCCCCTCTCAGCGTGGACTTGGCGCGAATTAGACGGATGCCCTCCCACCGCTTGCAACACGGGCCAAATGGACACAAATACTCGCATAAAAATTCCATATACGTCAACCACACAGTTCACCAATGCTTTAGTGGAAATCAAAGGGGAGGTGCCCTATTAAAACATCATCTGCACAAAAACTGCTTTACTCTGTGTTGTAAATTGTATTGTGCTGTAAATTGACTCCAGGAGATTCATTTAATCGCCGTGCCAACAGTAATGGAGCATAACGCCAGCTCATATCCCGTACAATCTCCTCGGATGCTGTCATATTATTGGAGAAGCATCAGGATTGGGTTTGATAAGCTCATCAAGGAGGAGTTGTATTTACACTAGTCTAATAGAGCGCGCATGAGAACAGTGTGTAATCATTCCCACTTAAGTGCTTGGCAAGACTGCTGTGCTCGTAAATTAGCCAGGCTTTATCAAGAGCTTTGGAGAGTGGGGGCACTGCTGATGAGTCCTGTTCATTTCATCTGTCACCAGCACCGTGCTTTTTATCCGTCCATTGTAAGGTTGGAGAAAGTAAAGTCAGATGCTAATCGATACTTAAACTGGTCTTGAAACGAGATAGTCATTTGAGCATGTATCAGTACAAAAAAGTCACATTCACAAGACAGAAACAAACCTTTCCTGAATAGCTTTAGCTGTATCAGAACAAGTATAAGACACATAGACTAGTATACGCCCATGGACCACTATGGAACCTACCTGGACGACTGAGGGATTACCATGGAGCTATTAAAATAAATGTACAGGGTATTGCTGTCTTAGAGCTGCCTCGTTGATTAGTTGATTACTGCCTTAATCATAAACCTTTTCTTGGCTCAAAATCATTCAATTGTCTTGCTTTTTAATCATTAGCTTCAGCTCGCTCTGCTCCGCTCTAGCGCCACTCTAGCTACTCTCGCTCTGATTGGTCTGAGCCGTCATGTGGTACGCAAGACTGCTAAAATGCTAACGAAGAGCTGTGCACTTCATGCTACTGAAGTACTACCGTATCTCGCTGTATTTCAACATAAACATTTCATACAGAACCTTCGCAAAGACCTTCCAACAGTCCTGCTTCAATCTTCATTCCCATGTGTTTTGCAGGTCTGGAGGAGATGGGTCAGACTCTCCATCCTGGTGCTATCCTCATGTAATCACTCTTAACCCCTGCTCCCTCCCAATCGCTACAGTACACGGCTCCTCTTAACCTCCAGCTCCTCTGCGTCCAGACCATCGGCTTAACCACTTACTCTTAGAGGCCTTAACTCTTTGCCCTGTTTTTTTGTTTACACATGGAGCATCTCGGCGTCCATTTTACACGTTCAGATTTTAAAGTTTTATGATATTCTGATATAGATTTTGTGGTATTTCATCAGGAAATACCTAAAACTCAGTCTGCTAGTGTTCATGCGCACAGTATTCATAACATAGGATGGTAAAGTTATATGAGAACACATCAAACACGTGCTAAATGACAGCACTTTTATAACATTTTATAACGAACATCCTTTGCAAATTACTATACTTGTAATGTAATAAACTGCTGTGTGCTCATACAAAACCACATGCTAGTACTAAACCAATGAAATGTTAGAAGCAGTTTAAGGTGGGCTTCAATGGTTATCTGTCGATCTGTAGTTTAGCTAATCACCGTCAAACCCAAGCCTCATCTTGCTTCCGTTTAGTTCTCAAAACAAGGAAAAAAACTCAAACTTTGCAGCTCCTCTTTGCTCTGCGTTCATGATGCCTGCTCCCATTGTCGTAACGATAGTAGAGACGCCCGGGAAAGCGCGATAGTTCGGATTTCGCGGGCGGTAGCGTGAAACCGAAAGTCCGGGGAGCGAACGAAACTTACAAACACTTCGCAAGGTCTAAGTCCGGACCTCGCGGCAGATACGAATCAACCCTTAAAGTTCAAACTGATTCCAGACAAACGCCACGCTGTAAACCTCCATCATGTCCCGATACGTGGATGTCTGTGGACCTCTTGTTCTTTGATGCCATGTTTTTGTTAGATCTGCAGATAAGTAGGCTGTAGAGGCATCTCCGGTGTGGATGGGTCGTTTTTAGCTCCACCACCGCATCACTCGGCGTTGTTGCCAGCGCGTCGGCCCAATGCGGAAGCCCCGTTTCTGGTGCGGAGATGTGCCGCTGAGATGCATCTGTTGTTTGTGTTGGAATGGCGCGTTGAAAGATTAGACAAGGCCTGACCTTTGAGTACAGCCTTTGAGCAAACAAGACAAACTGCTGTTGTCCTGACTCATTCATGCTTTCTTCGCTTGTCCTACATTAGGCCGGAACTTGTATACTTGCCCTTGCTTTTAAAGGGCTTATGTAACACTGTTTTCTAATCTACGCTATAATGTCGTTTCCTCATCGAAAACATGGACATGGAGTTGAGTTTTGCTTCATTCACACATGTTTAACACACATATCCTGCATATTTAGTTCTTTGAGTTCTTTCACTATGCTCCACTGTGTTTTTAAACTCCATGAAGTAAAGGTTTTATGACGTGGCACAGAGCGTTTTGAGCTTTGGAGATGTAGACAGACTAATAATAAAGGATTAGTGAAACGTGTGAATGAAACAAAACACAACTCCGGGTATGTTTTTGATGAGGCAACATTATAACATGGATTAAATCTCCCAAGAGACATTTTTTGCACAATATACAACCTTTAACAATAACGCAATGCCGTTTCGTTATTAACTATATTTGATGTTTTTTCGTTTCATCCGCCCACGTTTGGGTAATCCTGCGTTTTTAAGTCTGTCTCTCCGTGGGATGGGCGATACTATTTTCGATTTGATTGTGGATTTGTGTAAAACAACCACAAATCTCTGTAGGAATTTCTCAAACATGAACAGTACAGATTTTTGTATTACAATCAGCACAAATTTCTCCCTCTGCTCCAAACATTCACAGAGGATCGGCGATAGTTGTTTTAAAGATCCAAAAATATCGTTGTATTCATATTCGAAATGACTGAATCTCTAAGACAATGTAAAATTTTCATAGCCCTACTCTTATCCCATAAGTCTGTTTCACTGGTCTACAGAATGTTGTTATCTTTGAGGCTCCTCTATGTGTTTTTAAAGTTCATACACTCTCACTAGATTTACTCAGTTAGGCTCAAATTGCTTTCAATAAAATGCATCTAGCTAGTAATTGTTTTAGCCTGATATTAAAATGTGTCAACTTGGTAACTGAATTGCCTTTACTTCTTTCACACTAACATTATGTGTAGAATAATAAGGTGTAAAAAGTATAAGAAAGTTATATTAATACAGTAGGGCTTCATATTTTATTGTGCTAGCATTAAGGCTTATGTATGCAAATATTTATCGATAAACTAATAATATGTAAGGTATGTAACCCTACTCTTCCATTAGACAGTTTACAGTGTCCATAATGGAAATGTACCTGTATATTTTCTATATTCATACTTGCTGGAAGTCTGATTGCATTCAACATTCTAGTGGTTTGTATTTGGTTTGTTGAGTGAGATGTGGCCAGGGTGTCTTTTGTTGTGTGGTTGGATATATGTTGATCTTTTGTTGGTCTTGGTTTAGTCTTGAGGTGTTTTTGTTTGAATTCCATCGAGCTTTGTGTTAAAAAAATAACATTAAAACACCACAAAAATGCTCTCAGGCATATTCTTCATTGAAATGTAAGCTTGTATGCGCTGCCCTGTTAACGGGCCCAGCTCTGAACAGCGCCGTGCCTGAGTGTGAGGCGTGCTCCTTGTTTATCAGGCGTGACACTATCAGCCGTGCCTGCAGCTCACAGCAGAGCCAGTCAGTCAGAAGCACAGGGCCACCAGGGCTGTCACAGCACCAGCCAGGCTCCTTCTCACCGTTACCATGGTGACTGTGGGAAGTGATTATGGAGAGAGGAGCCGGGAGCGCCGCAGTGGTGATCTCACAGCTTCATGCTACTGGATCAAAACACTTGTTCGTTTGTGGCCACTAAATATGTTTCACTTGTAGAGGCTCAGTCATGAGAAGAGATGGGCCAACAGCCTTTTTGGCGCAGTTCATAGATCTCCACTCAGGGAGGACCACGTTTTTTGAGATTCATAATGTGTGTTTCTACCATAGGCCTGTTAGAAAATCTCTACACTGTACCAGTATTTTACAACAACTACTCTAACATAATAACCAGCACAAAAGAATTCACAAAAGAAAACTGAATTACTTTTACATTGACGCAAAAGATTGTGGCTCTGTTAATGTGCAAATTTGTACCATCTTCTCAAATTATTCTTCTGTGAAGCAGATCTCCAGTCGCTGTGACATTTACGTTGTGAGTGAACAGCTGTGCGCTGCGGCTCGCTGATTGGTCCATGGTCAAAATCTATGGCATATTCATGTCTGTGGCGTTTGCCTGAAGAAATTGAGAAAATAAAAGAGTGAAAGGCAGCAGATATATGCTCTCGACCCAGTGCCTAAGAAGAGTTTGGTTTGCTTCTCGTGTTATAAATCTATAAAGGTTATTACATCATTGTCCCTGGAGATGGGCCTGATTTCACTGTAGGCTCGGTTGCCAATACATATTGATGGATACTAATCAATACTAAAATTAGTATCAAAGTTAGACATTCATGTGAGTACATATACATTATTGAACTTCTTCTATCACCACATGATCTGTATAATCTGTTTTTCGAGCCATAGCAGAACAAACAGAAGGTGGTACTGAGATGAATATAATCTGTACGTTTGACTGACTCATACAAGATCATTGCTCGAAATGGAGTTGGAAGAAGTAAGACTTATTTTAACCCACTCCAGTGTCAGTGATGAAATGAAAGATTCATACTGTGCTAAATGTAATAACATAATTATAATGGAGAGACTAAAGGAACCAGCTTCTCTGTAAAAGATGAATACATCACTGTATTTCATGGTGACTTTTTCCTTGTGGTATCAAATTTATAAGTTATAAGTCTTTTTTTATGCTAAAATCCTGTTTGACATGGTAATGTGACAACACTAGTTTTGGCCAGAATTATTTTGTATTATTTTGGCTGAAATGTAAAGCAGTTTTCATCCAGTTGTATTTGGAACTATAAAAGCAGTAGAGAAAGATCAAGTATTTTGTATTTTATTGTTGATCACAGTCTCAGTCTCACAAATGATGTCTCACAAACATTTCATTATTATTAGGCTGAGAAGTTAACAGACACATTTCCAGCACTGTTTGTACAATATGATTACGTCGCCTAACGTGTTTCTCTTGTGCTTTCAGAAACATAATGTGGTTCAATGGGCCGGGGACGTGCAGACCGTGAGCCTTCTCTGAGCCTGGAGTCCCGAGCGAGCGAGAGGCTGCTGGACCTCCCCGAGGCGATCCTGGCCCGTTGGCACTAAAATGTCCCTCAGTGGTGGCACTGCAGGCGGGAAAGGTGTGGACTCGAATGCGGTGGACACTTACGACAGCGGGGATGAGTGGGACATCGGCGTGGGGAATCTGATCATTGACCTGGACGCCGATTTGGAAAAAGACAAACTGGAAATGTCCGGCACCAAGGACGGATTGACGGCACCCACCAACGCTGTGGCGTCTCTACCTGAAAACATCCGCTTTGTCAGCCCAGTGTCCGGAGCTCAGGGCAAGGAGAGCAAATCCAAGTACAAGCGCACTAAGAACACTAAAGACAATAATAGCAAAGCGTCCTCTGGAGATATGGGGAAGAAGGACACTACAGGGCGGACTCAAATGGAGCCCACCGCCCCGGCTGTGAACGCAACAGCCGCGGGCAACAACTCCACCTCTAAGGGCGTGGAGAAGGGGGGAAAGGCCTCTAGGGGTGTGGTAGGGGGTAAGAAGGAGAAGGAGGCCACAGGGAAAGGTAAGAAGGACAAAAGTGATGGAGCCTTGGCCGAGAAGGAGCTCCAGTCTCAGGCCCAAGTGGTGCTGGGGAACAGTCGCACCACGGCCTTCGAGAACTCCCAGTCTGCAGACCTGACGGACGCTAATCAAACGGGGAATATTGCACTTGAAAGCGTTGGGATAGTACCAGCACTGAAAACGGAACCGGACGAAATGGAGAACGGGGAATGCAAAGCGCTCAAGAAGGTCAAAATTGAGAAGGTAAGACGCATTTCTTTTGGTGAACTTGTGTCGCTGCTGTTGTGCGATTATGGTTGGGATTGCTGGGATCTGGTTATATGTGGAATTTAAAATGAAAGTAGAGATAGGTTTGGAAATATTGATCTTATTCCGCAAGGCAACAGTCCAGCCGTATGCACGATTATTGAGATACTGAGGTCCATCTTGTTGGTTTCCACTCGAGTCCTGGTTTAGTTGGCTCAGGTCCTATATTGTAGTGCTGGTTTAGTTATTCTTTAGCCTTGATCTAGTCCAGGTTCAGTCCTCTCATACACTCGATTGTTCATACAGCTGTAGTCACAAGTGAGCTCTCCAATTCCTCGCACTGAGCTATATTCGGTGACATTGCATGAGAAGTAATTTGCTAACAGTGTGCGCTTTCATCGATTTAATTAATCACGCCATGACTGAACACAAAGCTCTTGGATCTTCTGCAGACTGGCAGTGTCCCCGAAGCAGTCTGACATGTGATGCGTTCAAAGACCCTCCGCCGCTATCCTCTCTCTCTCTCCCCCTCTCTTTCTCCCTTTCTCTCCCTCCCCCGCCTCTCTCGCTCCCTTTTTCTCTCTCTCATCTCTCCCCTTAGATCTCCCTTCCTCCCTCCCTCTGTCCCTCTGTCCCTCTTACATCTTTCGATCACTCTCTCCTCTGTTTTTCCCTCTCTCTGCCCTCCATTTCTATTTTTCTCCCTCTCTTTCTCTCTCTTCCCCTGTCCCCTTGCACTCTCTACCTCTGCTCCCTCTCTTCCCCTATCTCCCTCCCTCCTTCCTTCCCTCTCTCCCTCCTGTCTCTCTCACTGTCCCCCTCCCCCCTCTCCCTCTCTCTACCCTCCATTTCTCTCCTTCCCTCTCTCTCTCCCTCCCTCCTTAACCCCCCGCCCCCCCCTCTCTCTCTCTCTCTCTCTCCACATGATGGATGAGGGCCGGGGTGGGGAGCAGCCACAGGAAATGGCCCACACCACGACAGAGCCTGTTCCCATCTGTGTGCTGCAGATTGTTTATGATAGCAGGCATCTATCTGCTTTCCCATACTGCACTACTCCACACTGGGCTCAAGCAGCAGCAACAGACAACCGCGGGCTGTGATGTGATGAGTCTCGCTTTGACGTAGTTTCAGATGACAACATTATTTTGCTTGTGAAGTGTAATTGATGAGAAGTAAGCTGTCTGTTGTTAAAGTGCTTATGTTGTGTAAATGAGTGGATAAGTGTGGCCCAAATGATGGATTATGTCATTCAGTTTTGTATAATTAGTCAGTTTCTACGTATTTTTTCTTTTCGAAGTTCCTGATGAAAAGCTCACAATAGGGTAATGCTGTGTTACAACTGTGTTAAGTTGACACTGTGTACATTTGAGATTTTCTCTTACTATGTAGTGTGTATTTAACATGTTACGACGACGAGCTAACTCCAGTAAAACTAGTACACCCTGGTTGTTTACAGTAAGGAGTATCTGTTATTAAAGTGCAAAGAACAATAGGTACTCCTTACTGTAAACAACTAGGGTGTATTAGTTTCACTGGAGTTAGCGCCTCCTTTCAAACAAATATAAGGCTGTGTCAGAACTGCAGAAGCTTCTTGGATTAGAGGCGAAACGTCTTCATTCTAAAACTTTAGTCCAGTTGTTAAAATTTCCTAGACCAAGAAAAGGTCATATTACTTTATTCACACTGTGTGACTAAAGTAATATGACCTTTTTGTGTGGATGGATGTTGGCGAAAGGTTGTGGCAGTTTGCTAATATAAAAAGGTGTAGAAATGTGTACATGTGTAAATGATATGGTGTGTATTCAAACACTGACACGCTGTCAGGTTCGTCCAACGAGTCACAGTGAGGTGTGAACTCAGTAGTTGTATTGGCACAGCTCCTCACCCACACTTAAGGAGAGCATGTGTGACGTGCTGTTATTGTCCCTCCCAGCAGCCCTTTCACGCTCTGAGCTCCTAGACTGGCTCTGAGACAGGCGGATACACAGGGAGGAGCTGCATGGGACTGGTTCTGTCTGTCATCATGTCCCAGTCCTAATCCCAGGAGCTGCTGAGGCCTGGTGCAGAGGTTGGGGGAGGGGCAGAGCTCATGTGTGAGGCTGTGGGGGAGGTGAGGCACTGAGGCAGCCTGTGAGTGTTTCCATCCAGGATCGAGTTCATCTCAGACAGAAGAGCCCTGGTTCACAGCCACAGGAGGGGAGCTCCAAGAGGCGCTTTAGGAACTCTCACTATTGACTGACACTTTGCACATACTGAGTGTAACACTGTTGTGCAGCATGTGAGTGATATATTAGCACTTAAGCAAATCTGTGCAGGCTAAGGCTAAAGCTGTTATGGATTAACTAACATTTTAGTATAAATTCTAGAGATTTCTTTGCTACAGCATTGTAAGCTGTTAGCTGACAGCCAATCAGGGCCTGCAATTAATAGAATTTAAATTGATTCATTCATTTCTAATGGCCAATGATCATCTTGGTCTTTTAATGGAGAAGTCTACAGATACAGCGCACTATACTGCATCAATATGTGTATTCATACATGATGAGTAACTGCTTTCATGACTAATTGCCCAGTGCACTCAGGTGACTAAGACTAAAATATTACTGTGCTGAAAATATATTGGTTTTAAAAATGTAACAAAAATACTTAGTAGCTGTATTTGATTAAAAAAATAGACATTTTTTGTTAAAAATCAAAATCTACAAAAAATACTCAATACTATATAATGCTAAAATCCTTAAATACTCCAACATAACATAAATGTATGAAATGAAAAACATTCTCCATCTGAAACAATCAAACAGCGATGGAATCCTATAAATATTCTCAAGTATAACAAACTTTCTTCTGCAGGTATCAAAAGTATCGTTACTCAGATACTACTATTGTATTGACGCTGCTAAAAACGCATATCAAAACAAATCAAAATACTCATTTGAACTTTGAAGTACTGCTACCAAAAAAAAAAAAAGTACAATATTGGACCTTTGCTTCAATGTTTAAAATGATCTTGATCTATATCAGAGTTTTGACAGATTAATAAATTTTTTCTAATTATGTCTCGGTTTACAGGTTTAGATCTGTTGCACATTTCTATCAAATCATATTAAAATGTATTTATTTCTCAAGGATAATGTACATGCTTAAATTAAAAGTGTAATACAGAATACAGTGCACTATACTGCATTAATATGTGTATTCATATTGGCTCAGCCCTGATGTCCACTGTCAGCCGGCTCCTCTCTGCTCCATTATCAGAGCAGCACCCAGGCCCCACACCACCATTTCCTGTCAGGACACTGCTCTCACACGGGCTGCTATACATAGACCACAGTACAGCCATGTGCTGAAATATTCATCAGCTGCTCCGTGACCATCTACACAAATGTATACTTTTGTTTTTTAGTGGGAATGACCATGTTTCACTTCAGTTGGCATAAAGATCAGTTAGGTCCAAGTGTAAGTGATGCTGAGCGGTGACCTTTGACTTTAAGGGAGCAGGAAATCGGAAAGGCTCGAGGAGATGGCTTGTCTCATTTTGTGTGTTATTGTAGAGCCAGTGCTGTTTGGACATGTTTGCCACTACTGTAATGTGATGTCTTTACTATCTGTCAGATTTAGCTCCGTTAGCATTAGCATGAATCATTCCCTCAGGCGGTCTTGTTCTTCACACTCACTACATTTACATGCACAGAGAACGCTGAGTGCACTTAACAACCAAATTCAAATCAAGTCACACTCTGTTCCAGTCTACACCATGTTAAAGAACTGAATGGGTGCGAATGGGAGAGTCTAAGAGTGGTTCAGGGCATCTAGTGATTTAGCGTTAGCACTTTGCAGCTATAATTGCTAATAAAAATCGCTATCATAACATCACCACACTTTTAGACACACTCTCATTTAGGTCGAGCATTTGATTTTCAGACATGCTAAGAACTGCGTTACTCACGTTCTTTGCTCTCTACACCACAGATAAACATACTGAACCTCCGGTAGTTTCACTTTCACTTTAACGTAGCAGACCAAAACAATGAAACGGCACGTGCTCGGTGGAGAGGTCGTAGTTTGTCATCTCCGCTGATCTAAAACGAGTGAGTAAACATCCAAACGCATGTCTAATATTTACTTTGCTGTTTCTTACCCCGTGCAGTTGAATGCCTCTCCTTGTCTGCTGCTAGAGTTAGACACATCTGTTCACACGGACTTCTCTAAATGCGTTTCGAACCTATGACACCTCCGTCATAGTTTACATGCGTTTTGATACATCAGTTTAAATCGGACTAGGTTTTCCTGCCGTGTATATAAGCGTAGTGACTGATGGTGTAAGCCCTGTGTCCTAACTGCAGCTCCCTGAAGCTCTGGCCCTCGCACGCTGAATAAATCATAGCTGCTCCTCTCGGAACAAGCGCTAACCACCTCCACACCTCCCCTTCTCTCTCTCTCTCCCCCCACCTTTCATTACGCACACCTAGATGAGCGGGCGAGCAAGGCTTTCCGGCCCTGATGAATGAAGCAACTTTCATGGAGAATTACATTTGGGGCGACTTTGAAAGAGCAGGGAGAGAGGAGCCGACTACAGCAGAGAGCCTCATCAGAGCGCTGTGTGCCTGCTCCAACTCGCACTATTGTGTTACATCTCATTTGCTTTAAGTACTGCCAGGGCTTTTAAAGGCTCTGACAGAACAGTGAGACCGCCTCTGAAGCCGGCAGTGAATTATACCGCAGAGGCAGCCGTGTGTGTGACTGCTCTGGATTTGGAACATGACAAATTGTCTATGAACAGTTTGGTGGATAGAAATGAAGCTAGCTACAGAAAAGGCATGGGACGATAATTGTGGTTAGCGATAATATCATGGTGTTGCTGACAGTGTATAATTATTCCTATCCATTCCATTTTTTAATTTTTATATTATGAACCGGTCCCATATTTAAACAACTGTTATAGTTTTGTAGTTTGTTCTAAGTGAAAACAACAGAGATCTGCTCTTTTTGTCACAATAAACTCATTATTTGTGGAATTATAGTTAGAATTATTTACCAAGTTAGAATTATTTACCAAGAATTAACCGTGAGACTAACGTGTTCCCAAGATTTGTTTTAAAAGAGTAGTGCAGGCATGCCCAAACTGTGGCCCGGGGGCCAAATGCAGCCTCAGACCAGTTTTTCTTGGTCCTCAAGCTTTCAGGTAAATTTGCCCATATTGCCTTAACAGTACTTTTTACTGTACATCTACTTTAACAAGGCCATATCAAATATTTAATGTGTCCCATTGAGGATATAAGCATGAATAAAGGTCTAGTGGTTCAGTCTAACTTGTAATAAACACAGATTTGAAGTATTCACTGTATTGGCGACCAGTCTATGGCCCTCAATCGGCCCTCGGCTTTGTCTGTGTTTTTATTTGTGGCCCATAATGAGAAAAGTTTGGACACCCCTGGAGTAGTGATTAGGACATGTTGGAAGTACTAACTATTGCCTTTCTCATATAGTATAATAAATTGTCCAGTCGACACTCTGTAAGACGTCCATTTTGTGCAGCCTTGGATAACATTTCATATTCTGTGGTGACCATTTCTATAAACATGATACATGATGACTAACTGCTTTCATGACTAATTGCCCAGTGCACTCAGGTGACTAAGGCTAAAATATTACTGTGCAGAAAATATGTTGGTTTTAAAAATGTAACAAAAATACATAGTAGTTGTATTTGGTAAAAAATAGAATTTTTTTTTTCTACAAATAATAAAAATAATAAATCTACAAAAAACACTCAATACTATACAATGCTAAAACCCTAAATACTCCAACATAACATAAATGTATGATATGAACAACGATGGAATCCTACAAATATCCTCAAGTATAACAAACTTTCTTCTGCAGGTATCAAAAGTATCGATACTCAGATACTACTATTGCTACTGTCGCTACTCAAACAAAACTTGATACTCATTTGAAAATTTGAAGTACTGCTACCAAAAAAAATACAATATTGGGCCTTTGCTTCATCCTTTTACAATGATCTTGATGTATATTACAGTGCGTTTGACAGATTAATGTTTTTTTTCTACTTATGTCTTGTATTTGATGGGATAGTACCTGTTGTAAATATTTGTCATAATTTTATCAATTAAGTGGCAGTTTGTGAAGACACGTAGAAAACAAAAAAGTTGGAAAATACAGGAAATGAAGGGAATTTGCTTTAGAAGTCACAGCAACTCTGTCTTCAGCTGACATTGCTGAGTTTACACACAGTTTAGACACATTTCTGCCCTTGTTAACATTATGTCTACATGTCAAATCTACTTCCCGTGTCAAACCTTGAGGTAAAATTATAAACCAAGCAATGAGCCTTTTCTTTATCATTGAAATAGACTTTTTTTGTATCGCAACAACACTCGTATAACGTGACCTACGAAGACGTTTCCGGTCCTACTCTTACCTCATCTCTTTTGTCCCCGCTTCCACAAACTTGTCTAATTGTGTCTCAGCCGTCGGGGGGTCCTCTCTGCTGGGGGAAAACATCTGACACTAATTGGTTTTCACGTGTGCCATTAGCCCGTCTCCACACCCCACTCCAGTGCTCCCGGCTCGTAAGCAAAACAAAGACCTAAGCATGTCCATCAATCAGCCGCAGCCTCATTCTCCTCAGAGCTGTCAAGAAAACACCTTAAGAACACAGTCCCTTTACACCTGTTTTATGTTCTCTAAATACAGCATATTTCACACGTTTTCAGCTTGTTCCGTGACCTATATCCGGCAGCCTTCAGCACAGATCACAAATAGCATAGTGAGGAAATATATCGGTTGATGGCGTGTTAGTCAAAATGAGTGGATTATTTATGTATTTATTTAGAGTTTAAGGATTTATATGAGACAACAGCAGAGTGAAGAATGGATGGTGTGAGTTTACTAGTACATTTCTATTTAAATCGTTGTTTTGGCATGAACTCCTGTGTAGTTGGAGTATATTCTGTCAACAGGGCATCTCTTTAGTCGACCAAGAGATCTAAAAGTAAAGGAAATAGAAATGAGGCACGATTACAATTTTGTACATTTAGAATAGTTTTTGGGGGATAATTCAGCTTTATGGATTGGTTGTCAGTATTACCGTTAATTTGCTATATTTGCTTCAGCAGAATAATGCACTTAAATGTTTGTATCTCGATAACAAATTTTGAAGAAAAACTTGAAAGATGTCTACACCTAGTTTTTCCTAAACTATCACAATCTTCGACGTTGGCAGCAAATCCTTTTAAAAATCACCATAGTTTATCATTTTTTTGGCCAGTTTTGAAATTCGATGCGCTCCCAAACATCACCAGCCAGTTTTTGAAATTTTTCAAACCAATAAACTTAACAAAGCACAATGGTTAGGTTAAAAACATTTTTCTTCGATGTTGTTTTAAATTAACCTTTACTTTCCCAGGAAGTCCTTTGAGATAAACTCATTTTCGAGGGAGAGTTGGATTAGTACTTTGCCATCCTCTTTACCTCTGACCTTGACCAGAGCTAACACACAGTACAGTCCGACGGTCTACGATCTTAATACCTCATATGATAAAAGTGTAATCTATAGAAAAGTACGATTAAGCTTCATCTGCTTCGTAGTGTTGACCGCTGACCTTGGCTCTGAACTAATAACATTGTGCATGTACATATGATTTTTATGGATCAACTGCTGTTTTGTAAATTAATGACGTTTGAGCTTCAGATATTGGTCAGTCAGGGTTTAAACTGGAGAAATTTGCCCTCTGCTCTTACCCACGCTTCAATCAGTTGCAAAAGCCGCAATGTGCTTGAGAATCTCTAGGCATTGACCACGGTTTAGCTCAAAACTGTATTATAATCAGGTTTCATGTAGAGGAGTAACTTTAGCCTTTGTCTGATTCGGAGAGTCCGACTTTAACTGTGAGAGATGGAAGTATGTGGTACTGTATGTGTCTGCTGGAGCCTAGAGCTGCATTAAACTAAGAAATACAGAATCACAATGACAAGATCAGAGCACGATTTGATTTTTATCATAGTATTACCCCGTCCGAGTCAAGATTCGCATATTGTCCATTTTTTAAGTTGGTACAAACCGGGGTAGTACTTGGGGAATTGAGCCTCGGAATTCGTACCCACAATATTTTTTCTGTCAAGTTTGATAGCCATTCAGCTGCTGTACTCGGCTATAAATGTGATTGGTGTGTCTTACCAAGGTTACTCACAAATCCCCTAAGACTAAAGTTTAACATTGTGCCATCTCCATAATGGTGACATTTATCTGGAAACCCATTCAGCGGCTGTTGTAAACTACATTCCCCTCACTGACACTGCAGTGCGTTTGACCTCAGCCTTCTCCGGACTTGCCCATTTCCCACAGGCTTCTGGGATTTGCTGTCACTTCCCATACCCAGCGAGGAGTGCCGTGTCAGCCCGCTCCTACCACAAGTGCAGTATGCCTCCATCAAATATTCACACGTGGTTCTGAGGGAGAAGTACCGCTCAGGGGACGAAAGCTCCAGTTACACACTGGGGCCGGTGGCAGTTTCGTCCTTGTATACGGCTGTGTACGGCTGTTTGAGTTTTGCACCGCCGAATGTTTTTGCGCTTGTTCTCACTGTGTCATTGTCAGATTGACCCGAGGGAAGATGGATTATTCAAACGCCAGAACAATGGGGATTTCGAAAAAGGTCACAGCCATTTCAACAAGAGATGACATCGCAGCTGGGAGAAGTGGAACGAGCTACTTTACATCTCATTCCCTGTTTTCAATCATATTTATGTTCTGTTCAATTTAGTGGTTGAAGTTCTTGGACTAAATAATTCTAGTCATTTTATGAAGTTTTATGGGACAGTGGATTTAGTGTAACCACATTTCAAATAGAGCTGCTAATTTGGGCAGTGTCTAGAGAACTAAAGGAGAGTGAGGGGGTACAAGGGTCTGGAGCTATAAGGAACAGTGTGATTGGTTCAACAGGGATCCACACTTTAAACTCCGCCCATGCAGCCAGGTGTTTGTAATCAGAAACACCTGGCTGTAACCAGGGCAGTCCTTCGTGATGTCATGTAGTACTTGAAATCGCAGCAGCCATTGGAGACAGGACACACTCTAGCTTCTGATAATACAGAAAGTGCCAAAGTACAAACTTTGAACGTCTTCACACTTGCTCTTCATGGGACGATACTAAAATTTCAAACTCGATTTTGATTCTAAGGAATAGACCCGATGCTCAGTACCGATTCCGATACCACAATGATAATGAAAAACACTCTTTATTTAGACAATAGAATGTAATTTTCCACATTAAATCGTAGTACTTTTATATTGTGGCCTTATATCTGTGTAAACCCTCAGTTGTCCTGGTAGGTTCCACAGTGGTCCATGGGCATGTGCTAGTCTATCCTCTGATACAACTCAAGATCATTCTAAAGCTATTCAGGAAAGATTCATTTCTTTCCTGTGAATGTGACTTTTTAGTATCAAATACCTGCTCAAATGAGTAGTTTCGATACTGATTTTAGTATCGATTAGTGTCTGATTTTTGATACTTTTGACAACTCTTCTCTCGACTGAACATCACCTCTTGACTAAAGTGTAGCAGTGCAAACTAGCTCCTCGCAGCGAAACTCAATCTCCAAAACTTCATTAAGAATTGATGTGAGTGCGCTCTTGTGGGACTGACAGCCTGCTGGGCTGCTCCAGCACAAGCCATCAGCAGTCTGTCAACAAAGCCCCCGTCATGCTTTGTCTTCATGGCCTCGGTAAACTGTCTCCACAGGGTTCTCACATCCTGGGAAACTGGAGTCAAGATGTTCAACCACCAAAGCAGCAAAAACACTTCAGAAGTGTGTTAAGTATTGTAGTATTTTATTGTCACAAGTGGTGTAGTCATGATAATAACATTTCAAACTCTATTTCAGTACCAAGGAATAGACTCCATACTCAATGCTGATTCCCACATCACAGTGATAATAAAAACACTCGTTATTTAGACAGTAGAAAATCATTTTCAACATTAAATAACACTATCTGTAGTACCGTGTGAGTTTCTATCTGTGTAATCTTTCAGTCAACCTGGAGTATGTGGTCTTACACTTCTTTCTAAAGCTATTCAGGAAAGGTTCATTTCTGTTCTGTTGATGTAACCTTTTGAGTATGTATATTTTTTCAAATGATAATCAAGTTTCGATACCAGTTTTATTATCGATTACTGTCTAATTTTTTATACTATTAGAATATAAACTTTACTGCACAGTATTAGTTATTGGGTAGGAAAGAGAAATTTGCCTGTAGAGCATAACACAAAAGTATAGGACCTTATTCAAAATCCTTTACGGAACAAGAAAGTGTTAAAACTATACAATTGCAATGTAACAGTTTAGTTTAGTTTGGGCCTTGTTTTTTACTACTCCAACAAAGGCTAATCTGGGTGGTATGCTTATTAGTGCACCCTGAGTGTTCTCACAGTATCACTATATATAATATTCACACCGAAATAATATCGTACTGTGAAATTTGGGTATCGTTATATCCTTATATCTGTGTAATCCCTCAGTCGTCCAGGTAGGTTCCATAGTGGTCCATGGGTGTACACTAGTCTATGTGTCTTATACTTATGATATAACTCAAGATCGTTTAAAAACTATTCAGGAAAGGTTCATTTCTGTCCTGTGAATGTGACTATTTTAGTATTGATACCTGCTCAAATTAGTATCTGATTTTTGATACTATTGACAACCCCAGTGACTTGTACTTAGTCTGGCCCTGCTTGCGTCTCCTCAGAGGGAGGCAGTGGGGGAGGGGAGCCCAGCCTCGTAGCACATTTTCAGCTCGTGAAAGAGCCAGAGAGCCCGCGCAGCTGTCTCCCATTGTCAGTGCGCATTTCCAGCATGCCTCAGTGGAAGGCTGTGTGCGTGAGGAGCAGAGGAGTCACTCAGGGGGTGAAACGGTGCTAAACACAAGCTTTCAGCACAGTGCCAGGCTTAGGGAGTCTGACCAAGGGCTAAGAATAAACTGGACTCTTATAAATTCATATAAGCTGTGTGCTGAGAGGGCGCGGATGTGGTGTAAGGAGAAGGTTACGTGTTGGAGTTGTGGGACAATAGCTATATAATCTCAAATGGTACATAAATTAATGGGGAAAAAAATCGAATTGTTTTTTTGTTTTGATTTGTTTGGGGTTTTTTGAGGGGGGCTGGCAAAAAACTAAAGTGTGAAGTGACAAACTAATACAAGAATCACATTTCAGAACATGTTTGTACAGATCTAAACTACAGGGTTAGCAGGTTTTATGCAGAATAAGACAGGATATTTTGTTTGTGGAGGAAATTATGGTACTTCAAAATTGCAGCCAATTTGCAGCCAATTCGCAGCCCTATTTACTTGAGCTTTACAAAAGATGCACTATGTAACGTAATTTACAACAGTATGGCATTAAACTTCCAAATATCCAGAGACTAGTAGGTGATGACAAGTTACAGTTCAGATCTGTGAAGAGGAAAACGACAAGATGGCGTAATCCGATATTTGTCCCGGGGTGGTCTAATATAGAGGAGGATTCAGTGGAAGTCATCTGGACACTGTTGAATTTTCCAGTACCATCAAATCGAAAATGGCTTCTGTATGGGAACTAAAATGTCTCAATTTGTTGCTTTACACTGAAAGCAACAAATTGACACCATTTTCCAGCAAGAAAGAATTTAGAGAATGTTATAAAAATCGATTTTGATCCCTAAAATGGTGAACATGTATTTCACTGAACAAGCTCTGAGATGTCGGACCAAACACAGTTCTGGAGGTTAAAGTATCTGAGAAGTTGTCCAGTTGCTTGTGAGGAGAGGGGCCCGGACCACCTTATGAATGGAGAGTCTTTTTAAGCCCTTGAACCCTGTGGTGAATGAGCAGAGGTGGAGGGGGAGCTCTGAGATCCCTCTGTCCTTCAGCCATGTGCTCTGATTAGCAGAAAGTCCACATGAATACTAAAAGCTATGTAAATAACCCATGGTCTATTATTATCATCAACAGTTTAAAAAATTATAGCAAAACTGATAAATTGTTATTAAGCTGTCTTAAATTTCACAAATTGACTTTCCTCTTTTGTGAAAATGATCAAAGCATGTGCGAATAAGTTGAAATGTTGTAATGATCGTGCAAGCATACAGCCAACTCTTTAGCTTCATTACTGTTCTCCTTCCTTTTTAGCTTTTGTTTAAAAAGTCTTCCAGTCGTAGAAAAATGTACTCTCTCTCGGGCTACAATTCTTTTACTTTGTTCCAGATTCCATTCAAGAAGATTTACAATATTTCAATACACTCGAGGAAATTGTTCACTTCATCAAACTACTTAGTCCAAATTAGAATTAGTATGTGGTTTCAGTTTGAATAATTGCCTCCTTCCTGCATGTATTATACTTGGACAAAACTCCCAGTGTAGCTAAAGCCGTGTTGCTGTATAGGGCTTGTATGAGTAATCGCGTGCCATTCCCTCAGTGTGTTTCTATAGAGGCAGAATATAGCCACTGTGTAGGGTAAGGAGGCTGCTGTTCCCATGCTAACACAGGGGAGGTAAACAGGCTAGTGTGTGAGCTGCACTGATTAGCCCCAGGATTACGCTGCCCCTACCCTCCCCTCCCCTCGCACCCCTCGCTCCAACTCCCTCCCCCCAAAGCTCTTCTAAGGGGATTGTTTTCAGTCACTTAGGTGTTAAATGAAACACGGATGTGGGAATCACTCGTAGTTGAGCTCTAAAATTCCCTTATCTCATTTACCACTAACCAAGATCCACCAGAGATCGACCCTCCTCCTGCCTCTTCTCCGAGGGGACTTTTTGCTACCGAAATATTCTCTTTGTGGCAACCAGGTAATTGTAGTGTTTGCCAGGTCGGTCTGATGAATAATATCCGTCTCATCTAAAAAGACAGAATTGAAGAAAAACAATTCTTTCAAGTATGAGTGGCCATGAACCCAGTCGTATAAACTTTCAGGCATCAAAAGAAGGCTCCTCATCGCAGTTGGTAATGCACCACTACAAAACCCACGTCAAAGTGTTTGGAATGTTCCCTATAACCAGCAAATAACTCCCAAAGGCTACATTTGTTTGCTGAACTTGGAGTTTGGAAATAGTACTAATGCCTTGTAATGTGCTTTACAGACTCGTCGAAGCCTTTCAAATCGTAACACTGAAATCATTCATTTACTCCACGCTCGGAGGTGGTAAGCTACTTGTGGAGCCACAGCTGCCCTGGGGTAGACTGACTGAAAAGAGGCTCCCAATCTGTTTGCGTCTGTCGTAAATAAGGACTCGGCACGGTGGCCAACACTCACGGCACACAGCTAAGGTAGTCCTGACCAAGACTAGCTCAAGATCTGGAGATGGGTCCCACTCTCCCCGACAGGTTGCCCCAGTGGCGTTGAAGGATGGGACAAATGCACAAGACACATTTTCCTACATGGACAATAAGGTGTACATTCCCACCTACCTCCGACCTTCAGGTAGGTGGACAAGGGCTGTAACGAATCAAAATATTTTGTTTCTAAAATTATAAACAGCAGGTCAGAATGATCAGTAATAAAATTTGACCATGTAATCAGAAGTAACCACTGTGTTGGCGAGCTCTAATGTCGTAATCCAAGTCTAGACTGGGTGATGCCGTTGGTCCAGAGCTATTTTCATGTGCTCAGACCACAGGACACAGGACAGAGTGGCCAGTGTGTCTGAGCTCGCTGAACATGTCCAATTCTCATGTTGATGCTAGCACTCCTACTGTGTCTTTAACATAATTCCGCTAAAATAGCACTTAGCTGGACACTTGACCTTTTGGGAGATGGCGGCACGTGGGAATACTGCATGTATTTAAGAAAATGTTTGTAGAGGGTTTAAAACTAGGGTTGTCAAAAGTGTCGAAAATGAGATACTAATCGAAGCTAAAACTAGTATCAAAACTAGATACTCATTTGAGCAGATATCGGTACTAAAAAGTCACATTCACGGGGCTGAAATGAACCTTTCCAGAATCAGTGTGGAGTATCTATTCCTTAGTATCGACATCGAGTTTGAAGTGGTAGCATCGTTACAACAAATAACATATTTTCTTGTTTGCAAACGACTTAAATAATTTCAGTCTTTGCGATTTGCTGATTGCGACCATTCAAAATTTCGATTGCGTTTAATCTCGCAGCCCTGCTCGGACCTCATTGGCTGGAGCGTTACTGGCTGCACACTGGCTGAGCCCCACGTGTACGCACAGAGCAGTAACAGGAGAAGGCTGATTTATTTTTCCTGTGGAGCTGGAGAGTCATTCTGAGTTAAACGCTGCCTTCTAAACAACGCTCACATTTCCTCTGCTCTGCGCCCGCCACTCGGGGAGACATTACACTTTTATCGTCTGAAAAGCGCTTTTGCAGCTCTCGGATGATATTTGATTTCACATGACTATTGCTTTGGGTTGTGATGTGAGGAAGTAAATAATCTTCCCTTTGGACTTTCATGGACTTACTTGTACTCACATATTTGTGCTAATTCAATTGTACTTTTTGAATTCTATTTTATCACAGTAAAAATGGAGAAATCAAGCCAGCGCTTGAATGTTGGCTAAACGCTGTTTGTGCTGCCCACAATGTTGTGGTTCAGATTAGAGCTGTGCTACTGAAATCACAGTTTGAGTTGGCACAATTATCAAATCACAATGGCTGCAATCTTTTTATAGAAAAATCTTACCTGTGCAAACACGTTGTTGTATTGGTTTAGCTGTACCAGAATATGTAACTACATTTATGATAGTGGTTTATATTCTCTATAGTGGGGATCCAACGCCACCAGGCCATGGCCCAACACCAAGCCATGGGCCGTCTGCCACTGGGCCCTAGAGAAAAATGTTACGTGTCTTTTAAAACGTGTTGGATTTTATCGTTTTATAATATAGCCATATGTCCATGTGTTTTACTATGACAATATAGTGCCAGTTAACCTAACAAACAGCAAACATGAATAATAAAACATTTTAATTTAAGCATATGGACTTAGAGGTTATACACAATTTTCACTGATGTTACTGGTCTCTGAAACAAACTCTCGTGACAGTACTGATCCTAGTGAGAAAAAAGTTGGGACTGCTGCTTTAGAGATTGAGCGATATGTTTTTTTTTCCATTGACGATATCTCTGAGAAACCAATTGCCAACAAACACTGCCAATATTTTTGGGCAGATCCACAAGGTGAATTTCGATTATTTTCTCCAAATTATGATTCGAAATGACTTCAAACTCACCCACAAATCTGTTTTATTACAAACTGGATATGAGAGCTGTGTAGTCATGTAGTATGCAATGTCCTCTTTGCACATAAGTGTTCAAATCAAGCATTGGCCACGGACTGTACAACAGACTTGAACTAAGGGAGTGTGACATCATCCATAGTGTTTGGTTGCAGCCAATTTAAGTTCATCGAGGTTAACTGTTATAGCGGCTAATCTGCAACCAGGGACCATATTTGGAAATCCAAGCACAAAACCAAAGAGCCAATCAGGAGCGAGGCTGTTGAAGCACTTACGCCACTGGTTTGGTCAGGTGGCTGGCGCTTAGCAACGCTGTCAATCAAACCTCTTGCTAACGCTAACGGGAGCGACCTCAGATAAAGAAGACACCAGATTGGTCTGTAATTAATGTTAATATCTTAATTTGGGGACAAAATATCAAAATAAAACTCCCAGGATCTTGTAGAACAGGTTAGTATGAACATTTTAAGACCAAAATGACAAGCCTGACATCAGCTGTGAGAGAGCGAGGCAATGATTTTTCAACAGAAGTCATTTGCAACCAGAGCTCGAAGGAACCACTTTGCGCCCAGGCTCACTTCCTATTTGGAGCACAGTGGCTTGTACTTTAGCTATGTTCAATTATATATACACACTCTATGACATTGGCCCAAACGCCAAGAGATTTAAAGCCGAAAAGTGCAAAAGTACTTATTGGCCAACCGATAGTCTAGACATATTAAAACTGACTATTTTAATGTGTTATTATCATTGCTTATTTTACTGTGGTTAATTTGACCAAGCCATTTGGGGACACTGTGATTTTTAAAGATTGTGGTTGTTGTAGTCACTGTTGTATGTAACGTTTTCCGACTTTTAGATTGTTCTCCAACGCCGCTGAACTCACAGGATCCATTGTAACGTGTGGCACTTAACTCCTCCATTCAGTCGTATGGGTTTGCACATTCACATTGAGTCACTCTGCTCCCTAGAACTCCCATGTATCCGTACAGCGACTGCAGCTCGGAGCATTCTGAAAGTCCGTGCGAGATGAAAGCACCGCCTCTGCCATTCTAATCCACACAGACGGACAGCCGGCTCTGATGACTACCCCTCCTTTCCCCTATCCCCTCTCTCAGTGCTCTTTGAATGCAGCCTTTTCTAATTCGCCCTAAAAAGCCTTTCCAGAGGGGATTATGGCGCTGATAGAAATTAAAGAGCGAACGGGCCCTCCTCTGGGACCCATGTCAAACATTCATGAGTGCACGCCTGCTTACACTGTGGACGAGGAGGCACAGGGACAAAGGGACGTGGACTTCCAGTATTTACGGGTTTATGGAGCTCATAGCAGGTTGTTATTTTTATGCAGAGTGATTGGCGCTTTAGAGACAATTAGAGTCTATATCCAGGCATTCTTCTGCAGATGTATTGATTTGTAGCGCTCGTCGGCTTAAAGTTATCGTCTACTCAACGCCAACGCATTTCCACTGCGGTAATGATGAGAGTCGTTATCCTGTTTATAGTAAGAATATTGTGGGATTATGAACTATATGCAACTTGTTCAAAAGGAGGAGGTCTGGCAGAGTTGTCAAAAGTATCAAATCAGATTCTAAACAATACTTAAAGTAGTATCGAAACTAGATACTCATTTGCGCAAGTGTACCATGTACCACTATGGAACCTACCTGGACAACTGAGGGATTACACAAATATAAGGCCACATATTAATATTAACGAAAGTACTATGATTTAATGTTGAAAATCATTGTTTTTATTATCTCGGTATCAGAATTGGTATCGAGTATATTCCTTAGTATCGAAATGTTTGTATCATGGCAACACTAGAAGGTGTAGAAAACTGATTTGAACTACTCTTGAACAGTAGGAAATAATTACATAAGTGGTTAGATGAATTTGTATGCTTTAGACCTGCAGATATATGAATCGCATGCCAATTTTCAACCGATAAACTTATGTAACGTTTCAGTCTGGTTCAGTTAAAGTATCCTGATGTGTGAGAGCAAAGCATTATGTGACCTTCAGTAGAGGAAGTAAAAGTAGCTGCTTTACATTCATGGGCAGAATATACTTGTGTGTTTGCTGCATTTAGAGATACTTAGCACTACACTGGTCTGAACAGTTCTTACAGGACTGAGAGAATAGGGGTGGGGAGTATTAACTTCCTTGGGGTATTAATTGCTAACACATAACATCTTTAGATCACCGTGTTACATTTTATTGTCTTGAAAATGCAATCAGTGTGCGGTTCACTAATGAAACTACCACACATCGCTTCAGGTTTGTGAAGTTGTTGCGTGCAGTTTTGTATCATGTTTTTGTATATTTACTGAGAATAGTTGTGTGGGAGTGTGGATGATGTAGACTTGTGGGCTGAATCTTACAGCTAACTCTAAGCAGGGTTTGAATATGGCCCGGGAGAGATTGCTAAATTACTCAAATATGCACGGGTGACATCTAAAACTTTTTCAAGCATGTTTTTGATGAGGGAACAACATTATAACATGGTTGAAAGCTCCAGAAAATCTATTTTGCGCAATACCCTCGCTTTAAAATGCTAAATTCTTACTTACTAACTTTCTATAGCGGTTTTCCCACCTACTTGGAGATCTTGCTGCTTTGACTAGAATGTTCCACAGTATAGTATTAAAGGTATACATCACCATGGAGACAAGACCAGACCGGGCCAAGTTACATTTCAGATCTGTGGAGTGAGATCACACTTCAAAGGTCACAGTAGGAGAGTCCATCCCCCAGGCCAGTCACGATAACTCATTTTGAAGTTTGATATATTGCTGAAAATCTAAACTATACAACCAAACCATAAAGCGGAATTATCCCCAAAAAAGTGTTCTAAATGTACAATATTTAAAAAAAAAAAACATGAGCGGAAATAACTAAATAGCCAAATGAAACACTTAAGTAGTTGGTTTGTATCTATAATGGGTCATAGAAGTTTTTTATTCAACCTTCTACAGCTCAAATCTTAGAATTTTGCAAAAAAAAATAACCAAAAATATCTCACTACTTCAAAGAAAATAAGAAAGTACCCACGATAAATATTGTTCCACCCTAAAAAAAATATTGCTCCATTTGTCATGTACTGAACGATATGCCGATATACAAGTACAAGGCCTACCGTCACCTACTTGTTTCAATGGAGTTGTTCATTTGCCTGGAATGTTCCACAGTACGGCATTAAACCTCTATCAGCATGTATACAGGACTTCTCATTTAGGTTTAAGCGCCAGTTATTTTACGTATTGTTCTTTGTTATAGCATTAAACAGTGTTCCAAGAGCACATAAAAAAGCGCAGCGAAAAACTCTCGCATTAGCCTCAACCAATTTATTCAAGTAATGTAAACTCTGAAACCACCCATCTGGAACTGCCCCTAATAACACTGCGTTTTCCTTCCTCCTTAAGTACCTCGTATTCGGAAAGCGTACTATATCCTTTGGCACGTATTACATTGTGCAGCTTAATGTGTAGGATAAAATATGTAGGAGTAAGGAAAAGTGTCTACTGACCTGGGCTTCAGTCCAGTAAGCTCCTTTCCTGATCCAGATCTGTCCACAGTCACTGAATAATAAAGAGAACATGGAGCACTTGCTGAAATGCAGATGGATGGCTGGTCTCTCAGAATGGGATGATGTACTGCCCTTTTACTTTATCACCAAGGAGATTGCCTCTGTTTGTACGAATCGCAAAAGGGTCATATCTAAGACTGAACGACGTTGGGAAAATACGTTACTGAGTATTTATTAGGTTACAGTAGCAGTTAAGGTCATGTATTTGAGCAAAGTTTGTCTTACTCCAGTACAAATATATCACATAAGGCAGTGATTCTTAACCATAGGACCAGGATTTGTACACAAAAGGTCAGGCCCCGAGGTTGAAAAGGTTAAGAACTTCTGGCCTAAGCAGCTCGTGAGGTCAAAATATATCAGGTGTGCGCCGTCTGCATCTAATTATTCCATGTTTTATTGACTAATCAGGAAGTGAAGTGACTGTTGGCGTGGTAGTTATTGCTATGTTGTTAGCTTTACTGCAATGGCAAAACTCGGCTCTGGTTTCTGAAAATTGTGAAAAGTCACTCACTGTTCTCTGCCAGGGTCTAAGTGCCAAACCTACTGTACTTGATATTTCTAATTAGAGCTGGGCAATTGATTCAATTTTAATGGAGACTCAGTCATTTCTAAGCCAATGATCAGGGTCTGCAGCCAATCCACTGTCAGTAAAAAAATGTGGTTTGAGGCAGAGTTCAGACTTTTGAGGAAGAAATGTTTCCATTTTATATAAAATGGTCTGTTGGATTGTTAATACTCAGGAAATTCATATTTAACACTATTTATCTTTGAGACAAAATACAATTGAATAAAAAATCTGCATTAATCAATGGTCTCTCACTATATCACGATTCATCTTTTGTGGTCTCACTGTGTGGCGGATTTTTTTTTTTGTGCAATTTTGCACGCTTTTTTTTTTTTTTTGACTCTGTATGAACGTGCATTGTGTTCTGCGTCCTGATTGGCTGAGGGACTGTAGACTAAACGTCCATCAGTCCTCTCTGACAAATGTCTCCTGTACAGCACAGAATGTGTTCAGACAAAGTACATAAATGTTCACGGAGTGTGACTCTGAAGTGCTGTATGTTTGCAAGTTTTCTACCAGAAAACAGAACAACGTCGATGAAACGTTCTGCCCCGACAAATATCAGAAACGCTTTGGACTCAAAAGTGTTTCTTTTGCACGGAGAGGCGCCTCTGTGGATACAGCTGGAGCAGAGACACGTGAAAAACACATTTAAAAAGTGTGAGGAAAAGGGAGATAATACATGAAGGTTTGAACTTTGATGAGTGTTTAAAAAAGAAAGCTGAGAAAATGTTTAATGTGGATTATGTCTATTGCGGAATATTTTTGAATGTAACCCCCGCGGGAAACGAGGAACCACTGTGCTGCGGAAAGCATTTTTTTGTCATATTGTTCCGTTTCTAATCTTATCGTTCAAATGCAGGTTGTTTCAAGAATATTATAATATATCTAATGCTCAGACTGTGCCGTATGACAAGGACAGACGAGTAAGATCTTTTTGATATAATAATTTACTGCTGTGTGTTTCAGATGTCTTCATTTACTCAACATAACCCCCAGCACAAATGTATTCTCCGAATCATAATGATTGAATATTGTGTTTGAAAATATGCACCTCGGGGGTTTAATTACAGCCTCACAATCGCACAATTAACAGCTACTAACACGGCCTCTTATCATCCATCAAGATTAGAGCCATTTGTTTATGCTAGAAAACACAGTTCTTTTGTCTCAGATCACATCACTCCTCCTGGCAGCCTTTTTCTGGAGGATTTCACCAGATATTGGTATCAAAATATGGAAAATTCCGCTGATATTTTCACTGCCCGTGTCTGTGTGTGTCCATGTGTCATTCACAGTTTGTCCTCAGTGCATCAGATCTGTCTTTAAACTAACCAAACAAGCTCCAAACTATGTATTTATATCCCAGATAAATATATTTTTGTTATTTTTACAAAAGCAAAGTTCATTTATAAACTTCACTATAACATAACATAAATTACTACTGTACTACTGTCAAACTTGAATATCGCTACTGCCAAATATGGGACCATCCCTATTCCAAACCCCTCACCGCTGCAGTGACACATCGCCGCCCCCGTAGCACAACTGCCCAAGTCATTTTTTGACCAAATTGAGTTTTGTCTGTCTCATTTTCCTCTCCGGATACAGCTGCATCTGTAAGTGTCTTTGGCTCAGTCACAAAGATTTTTACAGCCCTGAAAACACAAACCAGCCCAGTCACCTTATTGACAAGCACTTTATTTTTGTATTTTCCCAAAAAACTTGAAAAATAACTACGGATGTCCTGATCCAGTACTGGTATCAGTCACTGTATCAAACCGGATTTAGTTTGTGATGAGAAGAAATCCAAATACACTATAAATGCTTTTAAATTCATTAAAAGCGACAGCCCTAACTGTGATATCAACAAAGTGCAGACTGTGTGTTTTAACAGCATGAAATGATTACACAAGCAACTGTAAGCTGTTATTTGACCCTGTAGATCATTGATAGGTAGATTAGCCATGTTATCTTATGTTGTATACATCAAACTGTGCACACTGGAATAACTTCATTTATCCACTACTATTATCCACTACTACTATCGATTTTGATATTAAGGAATAGACTCGACACTCAATACCGTTTCTGCTACCACGATGATGGTAAAAAACAATATATTTAGACAATAGAATGTGATTTTCAGCATTAAATCGTAGTAGTTTCTTTTATATTACCATGCGGTCTTATATCTGTGTAATTTCTCAGTCGTCCAGGTAGGTTCCATAGTGGTCCGTGGCTGTATATTAGTCTATGTGTCTTATACTTGTTCTGATACAGCTCAAAGCTATTCAGGATCTGATTTTGAATACTTTTGCCAACCCTATTATCCACAGTGTACAATCCACAGCCGGTAGCGTTCTAATAGCTTTGTTTTAGAGCTGACTAAATGCACCTTCAGCATCCATTTAACTCCCTGCATTATTGTTGTTGTAGCTCTGCATTCTCGTCAGCGCTACGAGGACCGCTACCCCTTTTTAATATGGTGGAAAAGCAGTCAATACAAGTGAAGAAGAGTCTCAAATGTATGTGTAAAACCGTGGCATGTTGCCTCTTGGCGGTCGATAAAAAACTCAAAGTATTCAGTCTACATTTGTTGTCAACACTGGAGTAAGAGCGGTTAGAGGTGGACTCGCACAAGAAGCTACAAAATTGCTTTTCTAAGCCCAAGTAGACACAACAAACATGATAACATTCACTGACTGGCTGTTGTTTTTTTATGTTGAATGCAGCCTGAGTCTACTTAAAGGTCCCATATTAGACAAACTGGATTCATATGAGCTTTAAACCATGTTACCTCCTCAGAAACATACCGAGAGTTGCGTTTTGTTTCACTCACACGTTTGAGTAATCCTTCATTATTAGGCTGTCTACAACTCCAAAGCTCAAAATGCTCTGAGCCACCTTGTGATGTCATGAAGTGGTAGTGGTAGTTAACAGCCGCCTTTTCCCTTTAGTTCAGTAGTTCAAATGATTGTAGTGAAATATGCAGGATCTGTGTGTTAAACCTGCGTGAATGAAAGAAAACACAATTCCAGGTCTGTGTTTGGTGAGGAATTAATATTAAAACATATATAAATCCTCTTTCATAGGTTTTGATCGATGTGCATTTCACCGCTCCACGTGTGACTTCTGCTACATCAACAACAGCAGCAGCAGCAACTAGATTATCGACAGATTTGTTCATGGCAGATTCAAATGATGAAATCAGAAAACAAACGTATCCGCAATCTGATTTCACTAATGCAAACCAATAAGAGCTGTGGTCACATTTCCAGCAATCCCATCTAGTGTTCAAAAAACGTTCAGTGTCTTTGCTTTAATCAGGTGTTCAGCCAAACCAACATTTAAGGCTGAAAAAGTACAAATATCCGCCTAGTCTATCTTTAGCAGCAACACTACAATAAACAGGAAAAAAAAATATTTCACTTCTCTGTGCCTCTCCACCACATTTTAGCACTTCTCCAGCTAATGAGTTTAGCTGGTGTTGGATGTGTTTTAATATCAGAGCTAGCACCAGTTGTTGCTATTGTGCGTATGTTTTGCTAGATAAATGTCTCTTTCCTTATTTTTTCACCAATTCAAATAAAATAAAACGAATATCCATGTGTTCAAGTTGTTTTAAATGATGTTGGTAGATAATTAAAATGAACTGCGCTGTATTATATTCGTACATTGCAGTGACATGATACTGAGGGGTACTGCATGTGTGTCTATGAAGGAATGTTCAGCAGTTACCGTGGTGACACAGTGCAAACATGATACGTTTTTAGATTGTCTGAAAACTCTAGAAAAAAATACAAAACTGATTTAACACCACGTTTTCAGGAGCCCGTGGTCAATACAAGAGTTCATGATCCTATTTGATAAGCGAGATTTTCCACAAAAAAGGCAAGAGTGACGGAAAACTAGTTGGCTAATGCTAGCTAGCTTGTGACTGTAATGTTATTTGAGATGGTCTTATTTAGCAGTACACAATCAGCTCACCTGTTGTAGTGAGCAGTCAGTTCTTTATGGTCAGATTGTGCTAAAACAAAGCTCAGATTTAACTCGAGAAACAGAGCTTCAGACAGAGCAGTGCCTCCAGTTAGCTTTACACGCCAAAAGAAGTCAGCCGCAAAGTATTAACAGATTAGTCTTTAATGTCGGAGAGGCCGTCCTGCAGTGTATGCGGTAATGGTTGGTGAATAAACATTAGCACACTTAGCTATCACCAAACTGTAATCATTATCACAATATTTACCCATATTTTTCAGTAACAGAAGTTTTCCCAGTGCCGCAGACTTGTGTGGAACGAGAGGAGATTGGATGCACCTGGAGCCAACGTTGGGAAAATGCTAACTCTTCACTAAACGCACGGAGCAACGCCACTGCGCAAGAAACCACAGAGCTCAGCAATTTGAAAAATGCACCCAGCTTATGGCATTTACTTCCTCGCAGCCTGCTCCCCTCGCGCAGCTATTGTATATATGACCTTTCCCCGCACTTAGGTCTAATTGGTATCAAGTGAGGAACAGCGGAGACTATGCACAGATGAAAAGGCTGACTGCTGTTTTTTTTTCAGTAGAGTCAGTGCAGTAGTAATATGATTTACACATACGCATACGGTAATGTGTGTGTATATAGTCACACATGGACTAACCCCGTCAGTCTGCTCAGACGGTTACACGGTGGTTCAGGGCTGTTCTGTTTAGTGCAGCTTTTTCCCAACTCTCCTCGTATTGGTCAGCAGTGTTATGAGTCACGATACTTAAATTTCAAATGCAATACTAAGAAATAGACTCAATACTCCATACCGATTCTGATACCACGATGATAATTTTAACCCTTTAAGGACTGAGCACAAGATAGACCAGTATAGCTCATGTAGACTTTTATTTTTTTAGCCATAAAAATCATGTTAAAGGAAGTATCAGCATGTACTTTTGCTTTTTCTTTCACACAACTACCTCTATTTTACATATCCGTCCTTATTTTTTCTTTGATGCATCAAATAACTGACTGCGAGAATCCCGGCAGCACTTGCGCTCTGATTGGTCGTCTTCGAGCGACACTGTATTATCGTAATGACAGTGACATATTTAAAGAGCCTCATGCGGAGTAACGGAAATGGAAAGTCCACAACCGTGAGTCTATCAGCGGTGATAGATTCCGATGCTATAGGGTTAAAAAACACTCTTCCTTTAGACAATAGAATGTGATTTTCAACATTAACTCGTAGTACTTTCTTTTATATTCCCATGTGGCCTTATATCTGTGTAATCCCGCAGTCGTCCAGGTAGGTTCCATATTGGTCCATGGTGTATACTAGTCTACGTGTCTTATACTTGTTCTGGTACAGCTCAAGATCATTCAAAGCTATTCACTTTTTATACTGTCAATACTTGCTTTAATGACAAATTTTGGTACTAGTTTTGGTATCAATTATTATCTAATTTGATACTTTTCACAACCCTATTGGGCAGTAACAGGTTGCAAAGTTAAGGATTACTGTAACAAGATATCTTTTTAGTATCGCAGTAATCTAACATGTTGCAATGCAAAATTGCGTAATTTGATTAGTTACCAGGCTTCGCAACTTTTCGTTACTTTCTCCCAAGCAAAAATGTGTATAATCCATTTCACTTTGCCGTAAAAATATTAAAATTACGTCATCTTTTGGTGACAAACGCACTGTTTGCGTCACCTCTGCTGCTCGTTATTTAAAATGGTTAAAAAAGCCGGATTTTTAATTAGTGAGAAGATTTATGTTTTTTTCCAATTTGTTTCCTGAGCTGTAGGTTTACTACTCTGATTACTAGTTACTTTTGAAATACATTACTTAAAAAAAATATAATTAGATCACTTGAAAAGATTCCTATTCTCTTCAAACCTAATGAAATGTTACAAAAGCTAATAACACCGTTCTGATGTGACTTTTGTGCCAAATTGATATCCATGAATGTCAGAGTGATAAGTCAGTACAGCTCTCATAGCAATTAACAATTCAAAACAAAATATTATATCCTCTGTGGGGTGACAAGATCTCAAAATGGCATACTAAATCTCATGAATAGCGCCTGTCCCAACTTTAACCCCCTGATAAAACTGAACACTTTTAGATGCCTTTTATGCTGAGCAACCACATCCTGACATAGTGTCCCAGAATAAATAAAGATGGCCGACAGCCGCAGGCGGGACAGGAGCGGATGGGGAGACGAGGGAGGGAGGGGCACCACACGGACTGCTGTATTTTTATCAGGGCATTAGCAGATTAGGCACTCACGCTAACAAGGTCAGGGGAGCGTGCCGGAGCTGTGGAGCCGTGGAAAAGGGCAGACAGTAGAGACCTCCACACAAGTGTCACTAGCAAAAGGCTGAGGAAGCAGGGCAGTAGGATAGAAGGGGGATGGCGGAGTACCTAGACACTGTACTGCAGCATAGTCTGATTTAGAGTTGTCAAAAGTATTAAAAATCAGATGCTTTATAAAACTAGCATCGAAGCTAGATACTCATTTGAGCAAGTACGGATACTAAAAAAGTCACTTTCACAGGACAGAAATGAAACTTTCCTGAATGTCTTTTGAATGATTTTGAGCTGTATCAGATTCAAGTATAAGACACATAGACTAGTATACACCCATGGACCACTATGAAACCTACCTGGACGACTGAGGGATTACACAAATATAAGGATGCATAAAAGAAAGTACTATGATTTAATGTGTAAAATCGCAATCACCTTCTATTGTCTTAAGAGTGTTTTTCATTATCATAAGGAATAGACTCATCTCAGGATTGAGATGAGTCTATTCCTTAGAATCGAGAGTGAATTTGAATTTCTTATTATTCAAAACAACAGGGATAATCAGGAGTATGCTAATAAGAGTTAGATCACCCGTTAGGGGTTGAAATGATTATGCAAAATATGACTCAGGTATCAGTTCACACCTTAGGGTACTTAAATGGACATGCTAATAACAGATACCTACTACAAAAAACTAGGGTGTGTTAGTTTCAGTGTAGTTATCTCCTTCCTTAAAATACATATAAGGAAGTGACTTACATAAACCTTGTTAGAAGTAACTTGGATGAGTAGCAAAACGTATTGACTTAAAACTTTTGTTCAGTTGGCAGAATTCAGATTTATTTTGGGATTTTAGCATGGACGTAATCAGACAAACAATGCATTTTCACGTACTGACTTAAGTAACGGCGATAAGGAACTAAAATATTTTATTGTAACTTGTCACTGTTTAATTACTTCTGTTGCTGCTGTTGCTCTTCCTTATATTCCATAGTGACATTATTAAACTGACTCCATCCCTGGAGAACCCAAGAACCTTTTCTTCTTTGGAAAATTATCAATTATGCATTAAATTACTGCCAAGTTCACTGAACACTGAAATATCCACTTTTTCAGTTTTAACCCTTCATTCCCTAATTTTGGATCAGAAGTGGCACTCTGGACTTTTGAATTTTTTTTTAATTGAAATTTGCCTTTTTTTGTTGTTGTTATTTGTTCATTTTGAGTAGCAGCAATAAACTGCGGACAAATTTGACCCAGTGGGTTCTCTAGGGCTAATCTGCTTTCAGCCATATTACATTGTTGCTTGGCCATCCAAAAAAATACTTAACACATTTTGAAACCCGATTTCTACAGAGAAATATTGCGATAAACGATAATATTGAAACTACTTAATGCCACTTACACAAAGCAGGATCATTCCAGTAAACCAAATTTTAAAATATACTGTATCATTAAAAGTCTTGAGCTGCAAGAAATAAGTAGCAGAATGAACGTATTCAATGCTCTACAGCTCAAATCTTATCTTCTTACAACAAAAATAACAAAAATTTCCTCACTTTTGCAAAGAAAAAGTACACACGATGGCGAAGTTGCCCCTCATCGAGCAGCCAGAAGTGCTTTGTTTTGCCTTCTATTGCTTCTGTGTGATCCTGATCTAATAATACACAGTGGCTAATGACTCTAGTGATCTCAGTTGATCTGTTGCTCTGTAGGACATTAACACTCTGCCCTGGGTAGCAGCCTCCTGTGAGTCCATTACATTTGTGTTTTGGCGTCTTATAAACTGCCCCTCAGACGTGTCCTCTCTCCCCTGTCCCGTCCCTGGTTCCCCCTGAGGAGTAGCACTGTTGAAATATCATACGGTGATGGCTGGAGCCTTCACTGCCTGAAGTGGTGTTAAGCCACAGTGTGTTCTTCTTTCCTGGATGAAATATCAAGTTTTACTATTGAGATGGATATCACACTGATAGAATATTACACTGTATGGCATTAAACATCTCCATGGATACAAGCAAGTGACAAGTCAAATATGTAGAGAGGTGAACTTATATTAGGAATATGTGTTTTTCAAGGTTTTTCCAATAAAACAATTGTTATTGAATAAATGCAAGATGGATAGGATTAATGCCATTGTGTAGAGCAGGGGTGTCCAAACTTTCTCATTAAGGGCCACATATAAAAAACAGACAAAGCTGAGGGCCGACTGAGGGCCATAGACTGGTCACCAATACAGTGAATACTTCAGATCTGTGTGTTTATTACAAGTTAGACTGAACCACTAGACCTCTATTCATGCTTTCATCCTCAAAGGGACACATTAAATATTTGAGATGGGCAGTAAGTAGATTTTCAGAAATGTACAGTAAAAAGTGCTGTTTAAGGTAATATGGGCCAATCCACCTGGAAGCTTGAGGGCCAAGAAAAATTGGTCTGAGGGCCTGATTTGGGCGTGCCTCAGTTTGGGCGTGCCTGGTGTAGAGCATTCCAGGCAAAGGAATAACCTCTCCATGGAGACGAGCAGGTTCCAGAGCCTATACCGGAAAAGTTACATTGTGCATCTTTAGTAGTATTAATCTTGAATCTTGAATTAAAGTGAATTTAGTATGTATTGTCTGTTTTGTTCATAATGCTTGTAACGCAGTTGACATGTCACATGGTCTCATTTTGAGCTTCTGCTACCTTGTTAGACTGTATAAATAAATGGAAATAGCTAACCTGCTAGCTGTCACATTCTGAACAGGAAGTGAGCATGGGCGAGCTTCCGACTCCTTCGACTCCAATGACTCCAATTCACTTTACATTGAAAAACTGTTGCCCCTCGCTCTGTAACTGCTTGAAATGTTCGTATTTACCTGCTCTACATGATCCTGGGGTTTTATTTTGTCCCTAAATTAAGATATTATTATTAATTACAGAGGTCTTTAGGTTGCTATGATACTCGCGGTCAGAACTCTGCTCTAGCCTCGATGAGCTTCATTTGACTAGAGCTGAACGCTATGGGTGATGTCACACTCCCTTAGTCAACTTCATTACACAGTCTATGCTTGGGGCGTATTAAGTTGTATCATATGACATGTTACAGTGAATACAATTTATAATGATCGTGTTAATGGCAAAATTGCAGTCTTTCTTCTTACATTAATCATCAAAAAATACTATCCCTCCCTGCATTATGTATAAATAAACTGCTTTCTTCTCCTCCTTTATGTCGAGTAATGTGGAGCATATCTGAAATGTCATGAGGTGTTGGCTGGTGTGGTTACTGCCTGGAGGAGTATGGACGAGTATGGAGTTGTCTCATATGGCGTGATTGTGGTAACAGTCTCATGATACTAAAATTTTGATCTTAATAGACTCAATAGTTATACTTAATGATAGGAATAGACTTGATCCTGAAAACACTCTTTATTTAAACAATTGAATGTCATTTTTTAGTATCGATACTTGCTCAAATGAGTATCTAGTTTCAATACTAGTTTTAACATAGATTAATGTGTGATTTTTGATACTTTGACAACCCTAGTTAACAGTAAAATGGCTGCCTTACTTTTGAAATTGTCTAAAGCTCTTGTTATCATGCCTCGCTGGTATGATCCATAACTAACCTGCTCCGTCTCCTCTGCCTCTCTCTGTGGTGTTACTCAGTTGACATGTCATATGCTGTTGGCTGGTACGTTTGCTGCCCGGAGGTGTATTGGCTACAGTGCGGATGCAGAAAAGCCGCGGACTCCGTAATGGAACACATCACTGTCCATTAAGATAGACACGCCTGAATAGCAGCTCTGTGAGGCAGCCAGCGGGAGAGGTCATCCAGAGGAGCAGAGCACTACTCAGACACATCTACAGCAGACGTATAGGACACGCATCCACCGCTTTACCAGGACTCAAGGGCAAGCTAAAGGCTATCTGATTCTCACTGAATAACCTCGTCTAGTTGACCTCTAACATGGCGCTGCGGTATGCTTTATTGTGTGCAGTTTCTTTGTGGAATAATCTTGGCATTGGATAAGATTAGGGGCTTTTCTGTAGTGTCCTGAGATATCAGTGTGGACAAATTGCATTCTTTGTGAGCGTGTGATTGGCAAAAGCTTCCAGTTACTATAAAGTTCACATTACTGTTGGGTCACTAAATATGGCGGCGCAATAGGGCTGAAAGATTAATCTCATTCAAATTGAAATTGCAATTTGAATGGATGCAATTAGCAAATTGCAACAGCTTAAATTATTGAAGTGCCGCGATAACTCTACCAACAGCTAAATATGTAAGTCTTATTCTGAAACCCTGGAGTTTAGATCTGTAGAAACATGTTCTGAAATGTTTCTTTATATTTGTGTGTCAGCTTATGTTTTACTCTTTTGTTAAAATGTGAACTTTGAACAGAATCCATTCAAACATAAATCTCAAATCTACTCACAGTCGCAGTGCATGTCAGAAAAAATCACAATTAGAACTGAATGGCAGAGTGGTTCCTTGATGTAAAGAGCTTCGAGTGCCTTGAAGGTGGAAAAGCGCTGTATAAATGTGACCATTTACCATGTACCAAATATATTTTCTGCCATGTGTTGCAATCACAAGTCTATTGAACATGCTAAAAGTTCAGAAGCGCTAACATTTCATGGAAAACTGAAATATGAATTGCTGAACTAATACTGTTGGTATAATACATACTTTATATCAGTGTGGACAAAGTGTGTTTTCAATCATAACTGTGATTTAAATGCCACAGTGATGATTGAAAGCACCTACACGATCATTTAGAAACTATGCAAATTTCATTGTTGATGCTGTTCTGTTAAAGAATAAAACTGGCAAAAAGAGCTGATTAAAAATAAAATGAGTAAGAATTATAAAGTGTAAGTGTAGGGCTGTAGGGCTGTAGGTCTTCAGTCGATTCGCTGGTGCCTTAGTCCTTCGAAATTTGTGTCAGTTCAGTAATTTCACGGTGGCTGATTGGCTAGCCCTCACACTTCACAGCAAGAAGGTCCTGGGTTTGAGCTCCGAGTTGCCCAGGTCTTTCCATGTGGAGTTTGCATGTTCTGCCTGTGTCTGGATGGGTTTCCTCCGTGCTCTCTGGTTTCCCCCATCAACCCAAAACCTTAGGTAAAATCCTCCAGCGAGGGTAGTCCTGACCAAGACTAGCTCAAGATCTGGAGATGGGTCCCTGAGCGTGGCACTGCAGCGCCCACTGCTCCTGATGAGGTGTCACAGCGGCATTGAAGGATGGGCCAAATGCAAAGGGCAAATTTTCCTACAGGGAGAATAAAGTGTATCGTGACCTTAACCTTAGATTATAAGGATTTATAAGGGACAACAGCAGCAGTTTAATCTGTCTTAATACATTGTTTCTTGTAATTTTTTGTGGCATAAATAGTTATTTTTGCACTCACAAAACTACACTTGCACAGGCAGTTTGGGTCAGGCACATAGAGAAACATAATACTTTTGAGAGCTTTTGCCATGGCCCCTTTTTAATCAACTATACTATGGTCAGCCGGACTTGTCTTTAAATGACCAAGAATTTCTTTGGTCCATTACAATCCGAATAATCTGATAGTCTTTTTTAACGTGAAGGCTTGAAGCTCAACCAAGACATTTATAGGCATGTTTGAGCATGTTTTTGATGAATTGGTATCATCTGGAACAAAAAATAAAGATAAAGATACATTTTTGTGTTCACCTCTACACAGACTTTCTTCCACTGACTGACTGAGCAGCCCTATACATTCACTTTTTATGACTATGCTCCGTGCTAAGTATAGTAAGCCAGTTTCCTCTTTGTTTGCATGTCATTTCACTTGTGCTAAAACCACATAAGATAGTTTGTCTAAGGATTTCTCATTGTTTTTGCAGGCACCAGCCACCGCCCACTGCAAACTCACCCTCGCTCCCGGTTTACGAGCTCTAATAGCACAACTTGTAAAACTTCTTCTGTCAGCGCAGCACTGCTCATACACAAAAATGTTAATTGCTGCGGTTAGTGTTGTCACAAAACAAAAATTTCAAACTCAATTTCGATACTAAGAAGTAGACTCGATACCGTTTCCAATACCATGATGAGCTTCAGCATTAAAGTGTAGTACTTTCTTTTATATTCCCCTGTGTCCTTATATCTGTGTAATCCCTCAGTCGTCCAGGTAGGCTCCATCGTAGTCCATGGGCGTACACTAGTCTATCCTCTGATACAGCTCATGATCATTCGAAAGCTATTCATCTGATTTTCAATACTTTTGACAACCCAAGCTGTGACAATAGTAAAAATGAAGCCTGCAGTGTTTTCCCTGGCGTGGCTGGAGCCTTGGTTTGGTGGAGTGAGACTATTTGGAGTGAATCACCGGTATCTGGGTGGGAACGGCAACACAACCCCGCACTTTGTTGTCGGATTTCTTTGCCGGAGCGATAAGATTTATGAGCGTGAAGAGGCCGGCCAGGGGAGGAATCCGTGTAGGCTCTGCTCTGGCTTATCTGGATGTCTCCCCACCCCCACCCCGTCCTCCTCCTCCTCCTCCCTCTCCACTCTGTCTGAGCGCTGTGGAACTCAAGTGTGCGACCTTGACAAGAATGCAGCGCGTTGTCGTAATAGATAGTGTTGTAGTCAGCTGACCTGTGGCCGCAGTGGGAGGGGGAGGAGTGGTCCAGACTGGTTAAACAGGAGCGTGGGGATAAGAAGTATAATGCTATCGGTTTGTTTGACATGAGGTACTGGGGGCTGTTGTTCAATTAGAATCCCCATAGATTTAAAGGTCCCATGTGATGCATTATTCAGACTTCTTAGACTCGTTTTTGGGATATTGTTGCCTCTGTATTTCCACAGCACCTGTAGTCAATCATTAATGAGTGCTAATGCAACCTCTGCAGCTCAGTGAGTGAATTCTTGAGGTTCTGAGCTTTAACATGAGGCGTGACCTATCCTCATACTGTCTATCTGGAGGTTAAGGCGCTGGCAACTCAGGTTCAGTTGAGAATCTTGTACCTTTTTTAAAACTGCAAGAGTGCAGGCTACATACAGTACCTTTTTAATAAGTCGGTCTGGTAAATATAGGAAAAAGATGAAAACTTTTACCTTCGATGCAAGTTTTTGATTTCTTTCAAGTAACATATTAAACCACAAACACGTCGGTAGCATCTAAAGTTGCGAAACAGTCAAATACAGTGCTTTGCTTATGCTTTTGCTGAATAGTAGAGCTGTAGTACTTAACTTGTTTAGTCGATTAATTGGTTGGTGCCTGGTGGTCTTAAACCCACCATGCGCTGTAGGATTTTTCAGTCTTAAATGATTTTTAAACCCGCAGCAAAAAGTACAAACCCTAAGAGAATCGGATGAGATTTTAAATCTCAAAGCACAAAGACTGCAGAAGAGACTGTCCACCACAAGCTAAAAGTTGTGAGCGCACACACCTCACGTCCACTGTTTCCTGGCTACAGTAAAATGACTCACTTTGAGACGCAAAATCAGAGGTCACCAGTGAGCTCCCTCTACCTGATGATGTAAAAGAAACACACGTGAGGATCTACTGTCGTTTTACTTTTAAAGAGCACCTCAGACTTGATTAATAGCCCTGTTTTGTGGACTGGGTATTACATTATTTGCAAAGGACAAATTCTCACGGGTAATATGGATGAGAATGCTGCAGTTTAACTTTACCACTTTTCAAGAGGTGAGAAATAAAGTCATCTTTAAATTATTTCCGGCATGTCCATGTTTGTCGCGCCTCTGTGTCCGCGACTCTCTCTGCCGCTGTTTTACTGTTTTATTGGCTGGTGCAGTAGCGGTTATGTCTTGTGTTTACGAATTTATGATATGACAGAGCAGCTCAAAGTTGCACAGACACCACACGCACAAAAATCACACGTGAATTATCCTAGTGTGTGACTTTAGTCGACCAAAATTTGTATATATTTACTGTATAAATAGTTGTGTGTAGTTCTCTCAAATCATAGACATATTTCACAGTTTTTAGAGCTTTTGCCACATCCGCTTTTTAGTCCACTAATCTACTGGCTTTTGTAAACTACAGCCCTACAATATTGACCTATCTTTTATTTTTACCATGCGGTTTCATGGTTTGGGCTTGTAAAGTTGCATTTTGATGGACTAACACATTCATTCTTTGAAAAAGTTTGAACCTTTGTTGGTTTAGCATAGTTCTGTCTTCAAAAATTCAGAATTACGTTTATTCATCCTCAAGGGGAAATTCTATATTCACTAAACCTTTTACAGACGACACCAAATCCATATAGTTCAACTTTTTAGTCTGAAAGTCACGTGCACTCTGGTTAGAAATACTGGTCTTGGCTTCAAATAGTCTCGTATAGGCCTACCTCTGATTAAAAACTCTCCTGCGCTAATGACATGTGTGAACTAGCCTAACCGAAACCCATAATCCCCCTGGCACGGCGCTCCACGTTCCTCCTCCTCTCTGTAGATAAGAGTTAGATCTGTTGACTTCCTCATGCCTGCGTTTAGTCTCTTTATCTGCAGTCCAATCACAGGAATGCTCAGGAGGCTTGCCGCACCATGAGGCAAGAGCTAGTGTTCAACAGGCAAATGTAATCCCTCAGTCGTCCAGGTAGGTTCCATAGTGGTCCATGGGCGTTTGCTAGTCTTCGTGGACTTGTACTCGTTCCAGATCATTCTAAAGCTATTCAGGAAAAGTTAATTTCTGTCCTGTGTATGTGATTTTAGCATTGATACTTGCTCAAATGAGTATCTAGTTTTGATAATTCTGTTTTTCGTTACTTTTGACAACCCTAGTACGTTGTCAATCATGCTAGGAGAGGCATTCAACTGCGAAAGCCAGTGAAACTTTAAAAGTTTGGAGCGGACATGTAGTCACTCCTTTTTAAGCAGCTATGGTCCCCCTGTCATGGATTAGCTTGTTATTTTTTATAGTATAGTCATGGTAAAAAAAAAAAACTGGAGCTTTGTGGAGTGTATAGTTGCAGTTGTGGATATTGGCAATTATACCTACAAAGTTTTACCAGACAGCAGAGATTCACAAATTAACTATTCTTGGCCCCATGTTCACACCTATGTGTCTGGACTGGGACAAGAGTGGTGAGACCGGTTCTCAGGAGAAATCAGACTATAATAGAGTGTAATCTGAGTACTCTGCCCAAGTAAACATAGTGAATGTAAGGGTCGTGACTACCAACAACTGACCCCTGTGTGCACTCCACGACACATCCCCCTCCAACCACCAGGGAAGGAGGGAGAGTTTGAGAAAGAGAGGCAGCAAGAGAGAAAGGCAGAGGGAGAGAGAAGGAGCAGAGAGAAGAGAGAGGGGCAGAGAGAGAGAAAGAGAGAGGGAGAGGAGAGAGAGAGAGAGACAGAGCGGGGGGGGGGAGAGAGACAGAGAGAGAGAGAGCGGGACAGAGAGAGAGAGAGGAAACAGCCTGAGAGAGGGGAACAGAGAGAGGGAGAGAATCGGACAGAGAGAGAGAGAGGGGGGAACAGACAGAGAGAGAGAGAGAGAGAGAGAGGAGAGACAGACAGACAGACAGAGAGAGAGGAACAGACTGAGAGAGAGAGAGGAACAGACAGAGAGAGAGAGAGAGGAAGACAGACAGAGAGAGAGAGAGAGGACAGAGAGAGAGAGAGAGGGACAGAGAGAGGGACAGACAGAGAGAGAGAGAGAGGATCAGACAGAGAGAGAGAGAGAGGAACAGACTGAGAGAGGGGAACGGAGAGAGAGAGGGAGACAGAGAGGGAGAAAGGACGACAGAGAGAGAGTGATAGAGGCGAGAGAGGATGATAGAGACGGAGAGAGAGAGTGATAGAGACGGAGAGAGGGAGTGATAGAGACGGAGAGAGGGAGTGATAGAGACGGAGAGAGGGAGTGATAGAGACGGAGAGAGGGAGTGATAGAGACGGAGAGAGGAGAGAGAGAGACGGAGAGACGGAGAGAGAGAGAGAGGGAGTGAGAGACGGAGAGAGAGACGAGTGAGAGAGGAGAGAGAGAGTGATAGAGACGGAGAGAGAGTGAGAGAGAGAGAGAGACAGACACAGAGAACAGAGAGAGAGAGGGACAGACAGAGAGAGAGAGGGACAGACAGAGACGGAGAGAGAGAGGGACAGACAGACAGAGAAATAAAGGGAGAGCAAATGAGGTGGAGAGAGGGGGGGTCAAGAGAGGGAAGCAAAGAGAGAGTGAGTCAGAGAAAGAGAGAGGCAGAGAGAAACAGTGTGGGAGTGAGACAGAGAAAGAGAGAGGCAGAGAGAGGGGGGGAAGAAAGAGTCTAAGACAGAGAGATGCAGAGAGAGAGATGTGCTGCAGGCTGGTGAGGAGTGGAAGGTTCCAGGTCAACCGGGTCAAACTGAACCCAAACAGAAGCACAGCGCACCCAGCCACCTGCAGCGTGAGGCGGTCAAGTGGAGCCACAGCCTGGGCCTAAGAGCTGAGATAAGGGCCTGATAGACGAGCTTTAATAACCCGCCTTTATGACAGTACTGAAGCCCAGAGATAAGGCCGCACTTCACTCACTGCACTCACATTTTTACTGAGCCTGCACAATCTATGGCACCGTTATGGGGATGGCAGGATTGGCTAACACTAGATCCATATAGCAAGAAATGGACTAAAGGTTAAACCGTGGAAATTGTAATATGCTAATCTCAGTTGATTTAGTGTTGTGTAAAAAGGGCAGAGAGAGAGAGAGAGGGAGAAGCAGGGATAGGTGGAGAGAGGCAGGGAGAGAGAAGCAGAGGGAGAGAGGGAGAGAGAGAGACTAAGAGTGGGGCAGAGAGAGAGAGAATTTGTGAGACTGAGAGAGGGGTAAAGAGAGAGATTGTGAGAATAAGAGAGGGGCAGAGAGAGAGTGTTTGTGAGACTGAGAGAGGTGCAGAAAGACAGAGAAAGTGAGACTAAGAGAGGGGCAGAGAAAGAGCGATTGTTAGACTGAGAGGGGTAAAGAGAGAGACTGTGAGACTGAGAGAGGTGCAGAAAGACAGAGAAAGTGAGACTAAGAGAGGGGCAGAGAGAGAGAGAAGGAGACTAAGAGGGGCAGAGAGAGAGAGAGGGTGTTTGTGAAACTGAGAGAGGGATAAAGAGAGAGATTGTGAGACTGAGAGAGGGGCAGAGGGAGAGAGAAAGTGAGAGAAAGAGAGAGAAAGAGAAGCAGATAGCGTGAGAGACAGGTTACACAGACTGCGCAATCTATGCCAGAGTTATGGCTAACACTAGATCCATACAGCAAAAAATGACTAAAGGTTAAATCATGGAAAGTTCATTTAGTACTCATGTTGGTTTTTTTTGGGGTTTTTTCATCACGTTTGAGTAACAGGTATATTGTATAAACCACTCTTGAGGTCAAAATAAGACTGCTGTGTGCCGTCTGCGTCTAATTGTCCGATAATCAGTGTGTGTTAGCATGCTAGTTTTTGTTATCTTAACCGTCACTGCAAAAATCCACATTGGCCCGTGAAAGTTGTGAAAGGTGGTTATAAACTTTGCACCACCGCAAACCATTTAGAATAAACCACTTCTGTTTTTTGAGGTTTTAGACTGCTGCGTGCCGTCTGCGTCTAATTGTCCGATAATCAGTGTGTGTTTTGCATGCTCGTCTGTGTAGTTTGACTCGTGGTATGTTCACGCACCACATTCAAATTGGGATTAAACTGGGACTAAACCAGAATTTAAACCAGGACCGCAAACCAGAACCAAACCATATCTCCAGCAGGATCAAACCGGGATCAAACCAGGACAAGTGTGAACGTTTGCTGTAAACATGTAAATAGCTATTGTTGAAGTATTATGCAGTGCTCTACTTTACTACAGTAATAGCATGGTAAGAGCATGGAAATAGCATGGAAACACCATACACTTTTAAATTGCCATGCTAAGTGTAAGATGCCTCAGTCATTAGTATGTAAATAACATACACTTTTTGGAGCTTCAACTACTATTTTAGTGGCGATACATGTTTTAATTTTTTTATCAGTCGATTTGTCCATTTTGGTTATTTCTTTTGTACATTGAGACTTAAATTTGGGGCTGAACAATTATGGAAGAATATGATTTTTCTGATTTAAAATTTTTGTTTTAAAAATAGGATTCTGTTCCAAGTTCACATTTTAAACACTAAAGACTGAAATATGAACTGACAAATAATACAAGAATCACATTTCAGAACATGTTTGGACGGATCTAAACTACAGAGTTTGCAGGTTTTATGCAGAACAGGACCCCAAGGAGACACACCGAGGGCATCTGACACTTAGGAAATTTCAAAATTATCTGAATGATTCTTCCCTGTCTCTACTGAGCTAAAAGTAAAAGGTAGCTGTTGAATTGAAAACAACCACAGAGCATTTTGAGTTTTTGACATGTACACAGCCTAATAATAAAGGATTACTCAAACATATGTGAATGAAACAACACACAGCTTCAGGTGTGTTTCTGAGGACGTAACATTAACCCTGGAGAACCCACGGGGTAAAATTTGGCTGCAGTTAATTGCTGCTACCCAAAATGGAAAAAAAAAAAAAAGTCTAATTTCAATTAAAAAACTTCAAAAAGCCCAGAGTGCCACTTCTGGCCCCTGCATAGAGTTACCTAGTGGATGAATATTGAACTAAAAAGGGCCAGAGTGGTAGTGACAAGATGGCTGACCTGTTGAGCTGGAAAAACTACCCAAACTAATCGCTGGTTCTCAGCAAACCAGCGATATATATATATATATATATATATATATATATATATATATATATATATGTAAGTCTTTTTGGATAAATTAGCGAGTCCAATGGTACAAATTTGGCCCTGATCCTAAATTAGGGAATAAAGGGTTCAAATTGAAAATGTGGATATTTCAGTGAACTTATAGCAATAATTTAATGCAATGTTCATAATTTTCCAAAGAAAAAAGGGTTCTTAGGTTCTTTAGGGTTAAAGCTCCCAAGAGTCAATTTTGCGTAATATAGGACTTTTAATGACCAGGAAACTTGGCAAGGATAACAAGAGATGTGTTTTAAAGCCCTGTTTCCATAATATTGGTGAAATACTAATATGCTAGTACTACTTCATTACCACATTACGACTGTGTTTATCAAATCAACTGCAACCCAGTATTGTGTAGCTGTGATATTTTTGTGGTTCTAAGCAGGATACAGTTTTATGACTAAATGGCTCAGAGGAATGTGCCAAGTTGCCAAGTTGACTGAGCGCCAGGCGAGACTACCCACCAACACTTCCACTGAACGCCAGGTTATGTCAGGTCGTATTATTTCATTTCTCAAACAACATTTTAGCTGCCATCACTTTTAATTGCTCAATATTTTGGCAACATCCCAGTTTGACTTTCAGGAAATCAAATCCGATCTCCCCGCGCAGTGTGAATTCTTCTCTGCTGCATGTTTCAAAGGGGAGATAGTGTGGCAGGCACTTGGCTTTACTGTGCAAATCAGGCTTTTTAAGTGTAAGCTGGTCTCCTCCCGGCCCGCTCCTCTGCTCCTGCTTCTGTGTATGTTCTTTACCTCCCCTCACAATGCTGTTTTTTTCATGGTGGCTTTTTACCGTCGCTACATGACACTTTTCAACAGTATGTGACTCAGAGTTGGAATTTGAATTTAAAAATGGCAAGTAAATCCGCAGCTATGGGCAGAGAGGGGCGGGGAGGGGGAAAACAGACATTTATTTAGCACGGAAACCTCAAATGAAGGACAATACAGTGGTCCCTTGCTATATCGCAGTTCACCTTTCTCACTCACTGTTTTGCGGATTTATTTTAGTGCAATTTTGCATGCTTTTTAACAGTGTATGAACGTTCATTGTGTTCTGCATCCTGATTGGCTGAGGGACTGTAGACCATTGTCCATCAGTCTCCTCTGTGCCGTGTCTCTGTACAGCACAGAATGTGTTCAGCCAAATTTATACAAATGTTCAATCGCAGTGTGACTCTTAAGTGCTGTATGTTTGAAAGTTTTCTCCCTGACAAAACCCACAATGTCGATGAAACGTTCTGCACTGTCAAATTTTAGAAACACTTTGGACTTAAGTGTTTCTCTGCACAGTGCAGATACCGCTGGAGCAGAGACACATGAACAACACATTTAAAGCGATCATCAAGGAAGGGGTATATAATATACGAAGGTTTGAACTTTAAGTGTTTAAACGAGAGAAATGTGAGAAAATGTTAATGTCTGTCTGAGAAAAGTGTATAAAGTGTGTGGTGAGGCGTCTTACAGCCTTAAAACATCTATAATAATTGTAAAACATAAAGCTGACTACTTCTCGGATTTCGCTTATTGCAGGTTATTTTTGGAACGTAACGAGGGACCACTCTATAGCATTGCTCTTTGACATGCAGGAATCAATTAAAATACGACTTTGAGTTAGCGAATGATGAGGGAACACAGTTCTAACATGGTTCAAAGATCATAAAAGTAGATTTTTACATAATTTGTTCTACCGGGAGACAGTAGCTCAGTTGATAGTGTTGGAGAGAGTTGGAGTGTTTTTGTCCACTGATCCAAAGGCGAGTGGTTCCTTGATGTAAAGCGTTTCGAGTGCCTTGAAAGTGAAAAAGCGTTATATAAAAATGTGACCATTTAGTTTTAACAATGTGATGTGAATGACCACAAAGTTAACGATTCTTAAATCTAAGTTTTAATTGATTTATTTGACTTCAAACCCTACTTAATAAGTCAACTTTAGAAACTGAAGATGGACTCGTTGCAAATATAACAAATCATATGAACAATTTGTTTTCGTGTTCTCAATGTAAAAATCCTTGTTTTTATTTTGGTGCCTCATTAAAAAAAAATTGGATAGAACATTTCTGTCGTTACCAGGCTGTGCGTCTCTATTCTGAACATGTCTCTCCTAGAAGACTTCAGAAAAAGAACACTCTCAACTACTTCCTATAATTGTCAACCTTTCACAAACCACCTCTTTCTTGTAAGTCATAATTAGAAAAACGAAACGAAAGCCAGTCAAGTTGCACTTTAAACTAGCTCTAAATAAATACGCAGAGATGTCAGCGCCTGATTTATAATGTGGCTTAAAAAGGCCTGAGTAGATTTGGGTTGGAAGGTTGAGCGATTATAAGACACTGGCTTTAACAGGCTGTAAATCATTGAGCTGCAGAAGGCTTTCTCAGGCCAGGGAGTGCTTCTTTATGGTGTTGACTCAGGCTTACTGGGGCATTAGCTGCGGAGAAGTTATCAAGAGAATCCAGCAGTGTTGTTTTAAATGACTGACTGGGATAATAATAGTAATCTGCAGGACATAATGAAACAAAGCCCATCACAATGGATCATTTTGAGATCTGGGCCGATGGCATGTTGTGTTGTTACGATTAAGTGCGTTAGCTATTCAAAACATGGAATGCTAAGTACAGGCTGTGGTGATCCAGCTATTGTCCAGTCTGCAGTATTCAAGTATTCATTTCCTTGACATGGTTTTATAAAGTGGCCTAAGATTGTGGAAAAACTTTTTAAAATCTCTTCTAATGCATTTATTACAGTAGGTATTCAAAGATTTATTTTTTAGGGTTATAGTCTATGGTTTTAGACTGCAGGAATAAAACAATGCCGGTTGACTTTTGAAGTTGCAGCTTGGGTGTATAAATCATTCTCTTTTTTTCCATTTTTTTGGGGTCAATATTTATCGCGGGGACTTTTTCTTTGCACTACTGGGAAATTTGGGATTGTTTTTTGGCTATAGCTGGGTTTCACATGGCACAGCATTCAATACGCCAATATAATTTAAGACAGACGGGGGTTGCTAAGATAAATATTGTTAAAATACTGATTTCTGTTGTAATACAGTGAGTTCTTGGGTCTAGTCATTAATAGAAATGATCAGGGTCAATATTTGTTAGTTTACTTTTTTGGATATTTCATAGTAAAACAATATAATCCATAGGGAATATTAGCTCTTGCCTAATGTGTTGATACAGATATTATTTTGTGATAATGCTACAGTTTGCTGCTTGTTTACAGAAAAGAAGCTACATTTGACATATTAACTGTTCTGATCATTAAAATAGGTGTATATCATATTAGGTTTGCGCACAAGCTTTTTAAAAAACTGATGTATTGCAGAATATCGTGGGCAATATATCGAGTATCACTTTGTTGCCATATAGTGATATTTTTGTATCGTGAACATAGCGCATAAAAAAGTGGACTGAGGGAGTGTGGCGTCAACCATAGTGTTCGTCTCCAGTCAAATGAAGCTCATCGTGGTTAGCGGCTATTGGGGCGAATTTGGGCCAAGTTCCATATTTGGATTTCCAACCACGAGTATCATAGCAACTAAAGAGCCAATCCAGAGCGAGGCTGTTGAAGGTAACGCCCCTTCCCGCCCACACTATTGGTTTAGCACAGAGCAGGCACTTAGCAACGCTGTCAAACCTGTTGCTAACGCTAACGGGAGCGACTTCAGGGAAACAAGGCACCTGATTTGTCTGCTATTAATGATCATATCTTGATTTACCGACAAAATGATGAAATAAAACTACCAGGATCGTGTAGAGTTCGTTAATATGAATATTTAAAACCAAAAGGACAAGGCTCACTGCAGCAGCTTCAGAGAGAGGGGGGATAATTTTTCAATGTAAAGTGAAATGGAGCCAGAGTTGATGGAGCTTGAAGCACGCATGATCACTTCCTCCCTGGAACGTGGTGGCTAGCAGGTTAGCTATGTGCATTTATATATATGCAGTCCATGATCATGAGCTATGTATTGTGTATCATGAAGGACCCTGTTATTCCAGCCCTAATAAACATGTATGATTGTACCCGAAATAACTGAACCAAAATAAGTCTGTTGAATGTTTACTCAAAGAAATTTGAACTGGAAACGGCGTATAACAGCTTAAAGGTGAAATGGCTTTGAATGTCAGTTTGATTATGAGTCATGAACACTCACTAGTATTATGTTGCCTTCAGACTTAATAATGGCAGCTTTTGCTTCTTTCGAGAGTTCACACTTCACCTCGATTAGTTAAATGCGTCACTCACTCAAAGCATGAAAGGGCAATAGGACGAGTGAGAATGTTCCACAGGTAGGCATTAAACCTTTCTATATCTGTCTATTGAAGAATGACAGAATTCAGTGAAGATGAATATTCGTAATCTGTCACCAAGTCAGATCTGTGAAGAAGCAACCCAGAATGCACTGTGCTTTTGTAATAAAAACACCTATAATTCAATCAATCCAAGATAAGCTTAACGTCATACCGTTCCAGGTGAAGTAACAACATCTCCATGGAAACAAGCAGGTGGCAGACCTACTACCAAAAAAGTGCATAACAACAGATGGTATTACAAAGGTTAGGTCAAGGAGATCCATTACAATACAAGTAAAGAAAGCCATAACATACATAGTGCCTCTTTTAAAGGTCCTGTACCAGATTGTTTTCCCCCATGTAACTGAGGAAAAATGGCATTACTTCAGCACAGATATATTATATAAGCAGCTCTTGTCTGTTTATACAATATAAATCTGCTGTGTACTGCCTGCATCTAATTATTCTCCCATAATCTGGAAATACACTGTTGGCATGCTAGTCGAAAACTATGAAAAATGCATAAGGTAAGTGAGGAAAAACTCTGGACCTCTGCAGACCGTTTAAAATGAACTAGTTCGGTTTGTTACATTTTTAAAACCATAAAAATCACGTACGGCGCCTTTAACATGAACTGAGCTTATATCTGCAGTTGTTTTGCGCTGGGTTGTGTGAGGATCCCCTGCATTGATCGGCCCTGTGCGGATGAGAACACTGCTGCACTGAAACAGCTCTTGCGTTTCTACAGAAATGGATTTGATGAGAAAGCAAAGGCAAGGCATTCAATTGAATTTCAGTGCTGGCTTCTCTCGGCAGTGGAATCAGTTACTTCAAAAATAGAGACGTATAGTTAGATTTGTTCATAGACAAAACTTCAATAGACTCTTCTACGGCAATGAGGGATAAAGGGATTGAGAAAACACCTGTTGTGACAGAGTTTATGACATGCACAGAAAAAATCAAGACAAAATCTAAACATAACAATTTAAAGCGCCCTTTAACTTTTCTTATGGAAAGTTTGCCCCCTGCTTGTCTCCATGGAGATAGTTTAAAATTCCATATTGTGAAACATATCTCTGTAGATCTCTAGACTTACAGGTTACAGGTCTCATCTGTGGAGAGGCAATCCTGTTCGCCGTAAGAATTAATATGTTTCAAGCTTTATTAAGCTATAAAAAAACTGTAATTGAATAAATGCCAGATATACGTCTAAAAAGGAGGTATTTTACTTTTGTGGGGTGTTAACTTCTAACGCACATTTAGATCGTCATGTTACCTTTTACTGTTTTGGAAATGCTACTATGCTGCTATCAACAAGTAATAAGGTTTAGTTTTATATCAGTCTGAGTCCTCCCTCCCTTTGCTCTCTGTGCTAAGTCATTCACCCTTCAGAGCGCGAGCACATTTGTCGTGCATTCTACTAATAAAACCACTGCACATCGCATCATTTGTAGTGTATGCGCAATGTATCGTGCTTTTGTATATTTATGTTAAATTGCCGTGCAGGAGCAGAATCCTTCAGCTAACTGTAAGGATGGTTTGAATAGGGCCTTGGAGAGATCGCTCCACTGCTACTTGACAAACCTGATGCGATGTGCAGTAGTTTGATTAGCGGGATGCACGCTGTTGGTTTTGTGATAGTGCTCTGACTTTAGCGGAGTGCAAAGGGAGGGGGGCACAGAGCGTCAAAAATGAAAAGCGAAACTTATAAAAGATGTTGATGTTGTTTTCGATGAATATAGCATTTTCAAATCAATTAAAGATACCATGATGATCTAAATATGTTATGTGTTAGCAGTTAATACCCTGTAAAAAATAAAATTCCTCCTCTATAAACAAGCAGATGGTCCACCAGAAAAAATGACATAGTGCAACTTAAATGAGGAGCAAAACATTGCCAGATTGCACTAAATTAAAAACTGTGTCAAAAATGTGACTTTGGCATACTCTAAGTCCTTTCAATAGTTTGCACATGGTATTTTAATGATCTGAATTATACATACAACAGACTAGAACATTTGACTGGTGATGTTTCTTTATTAAAATCTATGTAAAAAATCTATTTGTAAAGTTCAGATTTTCCTGTTGACTTTATAGAAGCTTAGATGTAAACTTCATACATGGTTCAGTGCGATGATTGTGTACGGAGTAATGCATTTGATCTTCCTCCAGGCACTTGACACAGCGTGCAGTTGAAATAATGGCCTTTCTGTGCTGTTGCTGTATTGGTTTGTGTTACAGTAGCAGTATGGCAGACATGATGTGTGACCTGTAGAAGACTCATGAGGGGAGCCGAACCGCGACAGAGCAGGACATGCATCGATTAGCCCTGCACCAGAGCCATGTGTCGAGCTACTGTCAAGGAGACGTATATAGGGTGAAATACGGTGTTGTAGGGAATTATAAAAACTGCTAACACTAGAGTTTAGCCCTCTCCAAACAAAGCACTTCATATTTTGGCAGATCCAAAAATCAATTGATACACTGCAGCAACATCACACTGGGGGGTTCTGCGTGTATTTCAGACATTAGCAAACGTGACCTGATGAGTTTTTTTAAGATGAAAATACACAAAATGGATTTAACTCCACATTTTCAGGAGCCTGTGGTCAGTATGAAAGTTCATGGTCCTGTTTGATGTGTGAGGCGCTATATTTTCAACAAAAAAGGTTAGAGAGATTGAAAACCAGTTGGCTAGCAATAACTACCAAAAAAGTTTTAAGATTGTTTAAAAACTCGAGAAAAAATACTAAATGGATTCAAACAACACATTTTCAGCACCCCGTGATCAATACGATTAAACTGTTTAAGCTTCCCTAGCTTTTGACCGTAATATTATTTGAGAGGGACTTGTTTAACAGCACAAATCAGATCACCTGTTACAGTTCCAGCTAAGTCAGTTTTTTATGGTCAGATTTGCTAAAACGAAGCTCAGATTAAAGACTCACTTGAATAACACAGCTTCAGACAGAGCAGTGCCTCTAGTTAACATCACACCCCCAGGGAATGTTGATGACATCAGCTGCAAAGCATCAATATCAATGGAAAGTCAAGTTTGCTTAAATAATTTTTTGCAGGAATTGCGCTCTGTGCTTTTATTTTAAATCCTATAATCCCGTCACAGAGCTGGTTTAGACATGGTGGTGCTCGGAAAGACAAATATATTCTTTGGTGGGTTATTACTTTGTGTCAGTTGATCATTGCTGGATTGTAGACATGGTTCAGTCCAGTGTTCTCTGCTTTTCCTCATCTCTGTAAATCAGTGTTGATTTATGGGAACATATTGGAACATTATGAAGTTAGTCTCCTGCAGTATTCATGAATTCAACAGGTCCTTCAGGAATGGTTGGCTTGGGGGTTAATCCTTAGCCTGACGGGTCATTGTGCCGTTAAGGACAGTATAAGTGGACACCATGGAAGTGTAAGAAGAACTGGAGGTGCTTCGGCGATTTAAAAAAAAAAATCATGTTGTGAAAGTAGAGAGAGATCCCTATAAATATAAATAAAGTAGAGAAGAATCCCTATAAAAAATCCTAAAATCCGACCTCTGTGAAATCTGTGGATGTCCTATCAGCTGAACAGGGGCAAATTTGAATTCCTTAAAATGCATTGCGCTCTACGGGAGAATTCTTCCTCGGCTGGGGCTCCCGGGAGCTGCAGTACCTTTGGAGAGGCCACTAATCGATCTTGCCCCGAGACAGAGGGGGGGATGTCTTATCCAATTCTTATTATAGATCCACGGTGGACACGTGTTACTGATCTGTTATCTCCATGGAGACAAGTGGGTAGCACCACCAGGTCAAGATAAACACAACTGTAACTGAATAAATACATGTTTGATGAGTTAAATATCATAACATCGAACATTCCAGGTAAAGGTAACATTTCCCTGGTGGCCACTGGAAAAATTGCATACTGTACCACTGCCTCTTTCTGTTAAAATAGTTGGCAATGAATGCTTGGACATATATAGCACTTAACATACTTTAGATTCTCAGAACACTATGCAGTTGGGCGTTATTTATTCACTCTTTACACTACCTCAGATTAGCAACTTACATAGCCACAGCTGCCATGGGGTTTACTGAAACAAATATGGCTTTCATTCTGCGCCAACAGCCTCTCTGACAACCACCAATCACTCACTACTCACTATTTACGCTGGCAAGTTTAAAAAAGCGTCCTGCCCAAAAACGTGAAACTTGGATATTTGGCTTGTGGTAAAACGTCTATGTTGGATTTTCTAGTCTTTCATAAACTTTACCCAGTGTGAGTGGTACTTTCAGCTTGTTGAACAGCACATACCAAAGGCTTTCCTGCTGCTGGGCTTTGGGTTAAGAAGAGCTGTGCGTGACTTTGCTACACTGTGGTTTTGGCCGCTCGTATAAACTCGTGCAGAGGGAGGAGTCGTGGAATCTGGAGCTGCTGCTGCAAGTGCTGAAGCTAAGTCCAATGTGGTTTTGTCAAAGACCTCGGACAAGGCGCGTGAAATTGCGGGTTCTGTTCAATCGGTCACACTAATAGGTTGTGTTCATGAAGTTATTGAACGTGATCAGATTCAGATGGAGGGCAGCAGCCTTTATAACTCTATGGGAGAACCACGTTTTTTGAAAGAAGTATTCAAAATAAAATCCAAAATTGATAGATTTGTTATCGCCCCAAAAAATTGCTATTTTAATTTTATGACTTAAAGTTAATTTACCTGCCAACAGTCACTTTTTGAGATGAAAAATTCCACCACTTTTTGGATATTTTTGTGGGTCATTTCCCTCTCCTCCAGCTTAGTTTTAAAGGTACACAATGTAACTTTTCTGGTGGGGAGTTTGCCACTGGTCTCCATGGAAATGTCATTGGAATGTTCTACAGTATGGCATTAAACTTATCGATCTCCATGGAGACAAGCAAATGACACCACCAGGCATTTTGTTTTGGCTATTAAACACCTGTAATTGAATAAATGCATGATATATGTTTAATGCCATACTGTGGGACATTCCAGGCATAGTAGTAACATCTCCATGGAGACAAGAAGTAAAATGTTAAATTGCCATCAGAAGTTTTCCATCGTGCTCCTTTAGATTTTTATGTCACGTGATTTTCCTCTTTTTTTCATTTTATAATAGGGTTGTCAAAAGTATCAAAATCAAAAATCAATCTATTCCTTAGTATCAAGCGAGTGAAATTTTAGTATCGTGACAGCGCTAGTTTATAATCTTGTTTTTGTGCCATTATGTGATAAATCTATTGGTTTTCTTGAAGGACTGTCTCATCATCTATATTTGTGAGTGCGTTTTCTTCCCGTAAATCCCCAGTTGATGGATTTGATGTGGAAAATGGAGCTATCAAGGTTGTGCTCAGAGGAGGAGGTGGCCCAGATGCCTGCGGGACTTAGCTGTGCATTTGAATAATACAAATATGTCATAGTAAAAGCAGATCATAGGCTTGTGCTGTAAGGATTGCTAGCAACATTTGACTATTCAAACCCTCTCCACTGGCTAAGGTCCAGTCCCAGTTTTACCCATCAGCCCTTTGCCTAAGCCCTTCCCTTCATTTTGCACGTTCACGAGAGGCGAAGAGGTATCTCAGTTCTCTGGCAGTAGACCAAGTGGAGCAAATCCAGATGCACATTTCAAACTGAGGGATAGAAAGAGTTTTAAGAAACAAGGAATTGAGCTGGCGAAATAAACTCTCAAAGTAACTAATACAACAATTTAATGACATTTATGAAGTTATAGGATTGTGTTTATGTTCATTTTGCACTACTGTAATCTGCTTAAAGCAAACAATCAATTCACATTTTTGTGTATCCAGCTGCCCTCACCACAGTCCACGCCTCAGTCCACCTGCTCTGCTACTGTGGAGTTTACAACTCTTAACGTCCCGAGTCTATTGCTCTGGTAAAGATTGTATTTTTTTCACATTTATGGATCACCAGTGTTGTGACTCGTCAGCCGCTTCTCGGAGGTCAAAGCACCGCGGTGCGAGAGGCCGCGGTCCAACACACACGCGTGCACATTGTAAGCAGAGTGACGTAGTGATAAAGCAGAGATGGAAACATGTGATATGCATTCAAATAACAGTTCACTGCACTGCCTTGTTGTTTAGCTCATTTAAAAGCAGCCTACAGCATTGTAACTAATCAATGCAGTAGCCCAATCATTAGTGTGTGTGTCATTGAGCTTGCAAAATGTCATATTACTGGATTATAATAGGCAAAATGATCATGAATACATCATTTAATATATAGGCCTATATAATATAATATATATATTTTAACATAATATAACATACCCTAAAGTAGCCTATTATATTAGGATCTATAATTATATCATAATGATCATATAATCCTTATTAATTGCACATATTCATAAATGACAGAGCACAGCTATGGGCTTGTTATAAATAGAAAAGTAAACAGACACAAAACAAGGACTGTACCATTTCCTGGTGCTGTATTTTCAGCTTGTGCCCTTAGCCGTCATTTTGAAAGGGAAGTGCTATGGCTAGAGGGAAGGGGTTAGGGGTACAAGAGAGAATTGGGACTGGGCGTAATACAATTGCCATGTTACTAGTATTTATCTTCAGATTCTTTCTTATACGTATTATGCACATACTTTTAGTCAGATCTGATAAAGACTTGGGACATATCACCCTGCTCCCTGTGCTCCTGTGTTTCTGTACTCCCTGCTTCTCCCCATGATCCTGTGTTTCTTTGGTCCCTGCTTCTCCCTGTGTTTGTGGTCCCAGTTTCTCCCTATTTTCCTGTGTTTCTGTGGTCCCTGCTTCGCCCTGTGTTTCTTTGGTCCTTGCTTCTCTTTGTGTTTCTTTGGTCCCTGCTTTTCCCTATGTTTCTATGGTCCCTGTTTCTCCCTGTTTTCCTGTGTTTCTGTGGTCCCTGCTTCTCCCTGTCTTTGTGGTCCCTGCTTCTCCCCTCTGTTCCTGTGTTTCTTTGGTCCCTGCTTCTCCTTCTGTTCCTGTGTTTCTGTGGTCCCTGTTTCTCCCTGTTTCGCTGTGTTTCTGTGGTCCCTGTTTCTCCCTGTTTCGCTGTGTTTCTGTGGCCTCTGCTTCTCCTTGTGTTTCTGTGGTCCCTGCTTCTCCCTGTGTTTATGGTTCCTGCTTCTCCCTGTGCTTCTGTGTTTCTGTATCCCCTGGTACACTGGCGCTGACAGCTGTTGTGATTACCTGCCTTGTCTCTCCCCATGCATCAGTCGGCGACACCCGTGATTAGGTCCTCATTATGGCCGCCCTCGCGCTCATTCATTTGCACCGGCAAAGGAGGAATGGCCCGTCCGCACTCATTTGAGTAAAGCCTGAAATATGAAGCCTGATCTGGGATGCTATCATAGAGTAATGCTGAGAGAAGGGAGGCAGGGTAGAGGAGAGGGGGGAGAGAGGCGGAAGAAAGGGCAGAGAGGGGGATAAGAAAGAGAGGGAAGCTGGGGATAGGAGAGAGATAGGGGAGAGGGGAGGTTGTGTGAGAGTGGTCCCCGGAGTGCTGTTCAACCCGCTGTTGCTTCACAGTTTTAGATGAGAGTAGCCGTAAATCCCGAGCGCTCGCATCATCAGTCTTTAAAACTCTAAGTGTATTTGAACAGTACTGGCAGTAGTAAAGAACACATTCTAAATATTATCACGGAGCGACTGCACAGACAGCTGCTGGTTCAAACCAACACTCTTCCACCGCAAGATTAATCAAAATTGCAATTTGAATGGACGTAATTAGCATTAGCATTATTCACTGAAATGTACTCCTGTCAGGGGTGCCAAAAAATGTATATCACGACTATCTTGGAGCCAGATCATGTTTTTGATTTTACCATGATTAGGCTTGTCACAATAAAAAATTTGAAGTTCGATTAGTAATATAATAATAATAATATTGAAACTAATTTATGTCACTGGCACAAAAACCCAAGAGCAGATTTAAACCACAAAAACTACACTAAACTTACAATAGACAACAATATACAACAACAGAATGAAAAACTTTAGTACAAAAAATAACCAAAAAAATAACCAAAAATTTCCCAGTAGCGTTAAGAAAATGTACACATGATAAAATACTGACCCCAAAAAATATAATTCCAGCTTGCATATATTGAACAAGTCGGTATGGTAATTATCCTGACAGGCCTACCCACAATTTAGTATCACTTACTACAAGGCAATGGAAAGTACTAACTAAAGTCATCTGCTTCTTCTAAAACTTCACGCTTAATTCCAGTTCCAGTTGTTACTCAGGACGCTGAAACTGACCAATAGGAGCAGCGGGGGCGGAAAAGTGTCTTAGTTTGAGCACAGAGTCGTCATTCTTAAAAAGTGGGACTTTTTGGGTTATTTTTGGGCGATAAGATTTAAGCCGTAAAAGTTTGAATTAATACCTTCTATGACTTGTTACAGATGCAAACTAACAACTAAAGTCTTTCATTTTGCTGTTTATTTATTGCAGCTCATGATTTTTTATTTTTATTTTATTTAGAATCATTTTTGTGGTTTAAATCTGCACTCGGGTTGTGTCAGTGGCATAAATTAGTTTAAATTTTATCATTTATTGTCTATAGTCACTTCAGCAATATATCAAAGTTATTGTTATATCGATGCTATCGTGTTCGCCCTACTGATAATGCATTTTAGCAAGTAGGCTAGCGCTAACAATGAGCTTAATATCACTGACATCACATGCTGTCGTGATTGTATAAATGTGCCTTTGTGATTGGTGGTGGCTGGTGAGGATCTACAGGCACAGAATGGAAGCCACGTTTGCGACAGTCTGCCCTGGGACACCTGTGGCTGTTGGTGTAAAGCAAGTATGTAGGACAGTGTTCCTCAGACTAATTTTGAGTCTATTTTATCCACTTTTTGTCCTCCTTTTGGATAATTCCTTGTTTGCAACTCCAGTCACGATGATGTAGTACACGTTTACAACTGGTTTAACTCTGGTTTAAATCTGGTAGTACTCGGAAAGCCAGATCTTTTCTTTGGTGGTACTTGGCGTGAAAAAGTCTGAGAGCCTCTATATGCAAAGCAGTCTGTCCCATGTAGATTAGTAATTCTGATTGGTTTGGACTAATTTCATCTTGTTTTTTGGTGTGGACTTGACCTCTTCTCTATACTTTACTATTAAAAGTGCTTGTTTTATAATCTTTTACTGCCGTTTCACTTCCAACAACACAATAATGATCTTGTCTGAGCTTATTCTCTCTAATTATCCCCAGTATCGACGCTGTGTTCGAGAGCTCTCTGTGCCCAATTACTAAAGCACACCAAGACTGGTCTCAGCAACTCTCACCTCCTCATCCCTCTCCTCTGGTCTGGTTCCTCTGTACACCCACGCGCTCTTGTTTTCTCCCTCCTCTACCTCATCTTCTTCTTTTTCATCTTTTCCCGCTTTCTTCTCTCCCTCCTCCTCCTCCTCTGCACTTTTTTTTCCTCTCCCTCTTCTTCTCCACTCCTCCCTACTCTGCACCATCCTTTCCCCTCTTCCTCTTTTCTTCTCCACTCCTCTTCCTCCTCTGCACTCTTTCTCCTCGTCCTCTTTTCTTCTCCACTCCTCTTCCTCCTCTCCCTCCTTCGTACTCTTCTCCCTCCTCTGCTTTCTCCTCCTCTCTCTCCTCTTCCTCCTCTCCCTCCATTCTACTCTTCTCCCTCCTCTGCTTTCTCTCTCTTCTCTTCCTCCTTTACCTCCTCTGCACTCTCCTTTCCCCTCTTCTTCCTTTCTTCTCCACTCCTCTTCCTCCTCTCCCTCCTTCGCACTCGTCTCCCTCCTCTGCTTTCTCTTCCTCCTCTCTCTCCTCTTCCTCCTCTACCTCCTCTGCACTGTCCTTTCCCCTCTTCCTCTTGTCTTCTCCACTTCTCTTCCTCCTCTCCCTCCTTCGTACTCGTCTCCCTCCTCTGCTTTCTACTCCTCCTCTCACTCCTCTTCCTCCTCTACCTCCTCTGCACTGTCCTTTCCCCTCTTCCTCTTGTCATCTCCACTCCTCTTCCTCCTCTTCCTCCTTCGTACTCTTCTCCCTCCTCTGCTTTCTCCTCCTCCTCTCTCTCCTCTTCCTCCTCTCATGGTCACTCTCATGTCAGAGCAGGTGCCGTCCATCACTGACCAGGGCAGAGGAGCAGGGGCAGAGTGGCTGTTTAACTGAACGATTTCATTTGATTGAATTGAAGCAGAGAGGATGCAGTGCCGAACAGCAGCGGGTTTTCACAAACTAAAAGTCTGCAGTTATGTTGATACAGTTGTGTTCATGGTGTGGGGGAATGGATCAGTTTAAAATAATGATACACCAAGGAAACGTGTGACAGTGGCTCAGTGGTGACAGCACTCCTCCACCAACCCGAAGAGGGGTCAATTCCCGCTTAGACCAAGTTCTGTCGTTGTGTCCTTAGGCAAGACACTTCACTAACCTCGCCAAGTATGATCGTGGTGTGTCTTCTGTCAGTCTACCCCAGAGCAGCTGTGGCTACAATAGCTATTAATGTATATAATGATGTATAATATATAACTACATAGTGTCTTGGAAGGCGCTTTTTATTATTTACTACTACCTCTTTGGTGCCTTTATTTAGCCTTTGGAGTTTTGCCTAAAACAGAAATTTAGATCAAAAGAAAAGAGGAAAACTCTCTCCTCCTTTTCTTTGAGCTTATATTTCTAACATTGGGGGTTGTAAAGGAGTTCCACTGGGCAGTAGGGAGCAATTCTTTTGGCTCTTGATCCGATACAGATTTTTAAAAATATTGAGCTTCCCAATGCCAGATTCAGATACTATCTTTTAATTTTTAATGATTTTATTTACATATTGTATAAATAATTAAGTATTCCGTAGTGAATTTAGCCCCATTAAAATACAATTATTAGCAAATATAAAAAGGCCTACTTAAAAATATCCTAATAATTAGTTATAATATTGTAAAATAATGTTAAACTCCTCCACAGAACAGCAGCTTCAGAACATGGTGATGTTTTAGTTACTATGTTTCTCGAGGTAGATTTTTTTCACCATATTAGTTATGTGTACGGCATGTAAAAGGAGGAGAAGCCTGCCCGAAGCACATATTTAACATCTGTAAACAAGTTAAGGCATTTGTCTCTGAAGTACTCCATCTGTGTGAGCATTTACCATGCTAACGCTATATGCACAATATATCTCACTCTTTGTTTATCATAAGAATAAGTAGTCATTTTGTTCAAGTAGATTAAAAAGAAATGCACATAAACTAATATGTATGGTGATGTGTACAAGAAATTCAATACCACATGAAAATAACTGCAGAATGAAATCTCTAGACTGGTTGGAGCCGCTAAATTAACGTAATGTCATTTGTGTGAAATAGTTTCATGCCTTCACATTCAGGAACACTGTGTACTTTGATTTTTCATTGCAAATCACTTAACACCACTCGTTTATGTCTGTTACAAGTTTAAATCCGTGAAGCGAATAGTCAAGTGACAGAATCTCTTTAGCTTTGGCTTTAGTTATGAAAGGGATTATCATTTATTCAAAAAGAACATAATAAAAATCACGTGATATTTTCTCGAGGAGCCACTACTTCTTCGGAGAGTTCACCGTTCACTGTGATTGGTTAAACCCATTTAAGGCTTTACAGAGCTTGACCAATCAGAGAAGTGGGTGGGGAAAGAGACATTGGAGCGTAGAACTGCATCAAACACAGAAATATTGAAGATGACAATATGACCAAAATCCTAATGTCCTAATAAATCGTTGTAATGTAACTATCTGTTGTTGTATTAGTCAGTCCAAAGCTTGTGACCTTTTCCTTCTTGTGTAAGGTAAAGGAATGTCTCTTACGCACTTCAGATGCCCAGCCCCTGATACAATGTTAGTCTGGTGCTTTTTGTTTATTTACTCATCATTTAATCTGCACAGAGAAGATGGCATACCAGAGCTCCACCCATGCATCACTCGGCACACTTCCTCCCCACGTCGCCTTATATCTGAGCATCTGCCTGCACGGTTACTACAGTATGTTTCGGGGCTATTTCACGCTTCAAAATTTGTTATCAAGACAGGCCTAATGTGTACACTACTAGTACACTTACGATACTAGGCATGGGACGATATTGAAATTTTGTGTCACGATTATCATGGGCAAAATAATTGAGATCAACGATTATATCACCATAGTTGCTGAATGTTTAAAAATGTTCTGGATATGAATAATTACAACTTTAATATTATGAATACTTTCCATATTTACGTAACTGTTAAAGTTTTGTACTTTGTTATAGCTGAAAACGACAGTGATCTAGAGGAGATCATCAGGGAAAAGTAGTTTTTTTTCCTGCACATTCTGGTAGCACAATGGCGATTATCTTTGTTGGCGATTATCACGGTTAAATAAAAAGTAAAAGCCAAAGTTAAATCTGTCAACTGGACAAAAAATTGTAGGAGTAAAGATCTTTCGCTGCTCATCCAAACCGCTGCTTCAGTTCTGGTCGCATTGCTGATGGACATTGCCTTATGTCTGTCTGAAGCGAGGAGCTAACTTCACTGAAACTGGACACAGCTGTTGTTTTACAGTTTCAGCTTAAATGTGCTTTCATTCAGCCTTAATGGCCCTAATGGCTCGATATATTGTTCTCTTTGTTTCCTTTGTTTGTTTTGGGTCTAAGGAGAAAGATGAGGTCTAAGGCTTCCATTCCCGTTTAAAAAAGGATTGTCTTTCCTAACAAAAATAGCTTCTTTAACTCCCCGCTCAAACCATTTCTTTCTCTGGCTAAGATTTCTACCTCACTATATAAAAAGTGCCAAGAATGATTATTGTCAACCCTTTTTATCACGATGAACGATATTATTGTTTATCGTCTCATCCCTACACAATACTTGATTTTGATACTAAGAAACAGACTCGATTACTATCTGATTTCTGATACTTTTGACCTTAGTTTACACTGCTCTGACTCACTCTCTCATATGTGCTCTGGTGCAGATGGACTCCCCGATCTCCACTCCGGCACCTCCACCCCTCCACCTCCTCTCCACCTCCTCCTCTGCGGTGGGGGGCGGCGGCTCGGAGATCTCGTCCCCGTGCGAGCAGATCATGGTGCGGTCGCGTTCGGTGGCGGTGAACACGTCGGATGTGGCCCTCTCCACGGAGCCCGAGTGCCTGGGTCCCTGCGAGCCCGGCACCAGCGTCAATCTGGCGGGCATCGTGTGGTGTGCGGAGCAGAATGGTGCGGTCGGGTTCGGTGTGAACACGTCGGATGTGGGGCCCCTCCACGGAGCCCGAGTGCCTGGGTCCCTGCGAGCCCGGCACCAGCGTCAACCTGGAGGGCATCGTGTGGCAGGAGACGGAGGACGGTGAGTACGGTCCCAACCACCTGTACAACTGTAGAGGCAGAGGGAGGCAAACTGCAAATGGCTAATCTTAAGTTCTTTTTGTGTGATATTCAGGCTTTTAAAAATAATTTTTGCATATATTTTATTACTTAAAAATAGGGATGAGCAATATATCTTGTCCAGCACCAGTGATGTTAGAGATTTTCCCAGATATCTGTACTGTTCTGATATTAATATGGATTCCACCAGTATTTTTGCTCCTGTACGTCCTCTGTGCTGTTCCAGTTTTGGTGTGTCCATGTTTCATTCCCAGTTTGTCCTCAGTGAGTAAGAATGAAAATAGAAGAGACATAAGGCTCAAAATATTGCTCTTTGTTTACACAATATAGATACATTTTGACTGTAATATCTGTATACACGGCACCACAGCAGTAAGAAAACAAGTAACGGTTGTTCAGTCCTGATTTCTGTACATGTATAACTCAGCTGAGTGCTTGGGGTTTGTTCATTTGTTGATTAATAGTTCTGAAATAATGAACAAGACTGGGGACAGTTTATCGCTGCGGCCCCTGGGGACACCCTCAGAGATGGTTTCATGAAACAAAACTGGGTAGAGCGCTTCCTGTTAGCGGTCTTGTTAATCTTTTACTTATACCTCTGACTGACTACTAGCCTTAGATGGGGCAAACACTTAGTTAACTACGCAATATAAATCAGTTAATGAAAGGTTGGTATCTAAAGCATACATTGTTTCCATTTGAGTAATTTGACTGAACCCCTCGAGGAGCTTTTGGAAATCATTTGAGAGTGGTAGCCCAAGAGCTTAGAGACTCCTTATTTATGATCTTAAAAAACATGGAGGAGCAGTCAGTCAGTGTACCCGCACATACATTTCATTTGATTAACTTGTGCTGATCTGTTGTATTTGATGTGAGTATGAATCTTGAACACTCTCTACAGCTTTGGTGCTTTTTCAGCTTTGGCGCGTTTACAAATTGCCCTATTATCTTGTTAAACCTAAACCTATTTTCCAAAGCCTGTGCACATGCTAAATGGAGCTACCTGCTGTCATGCTAGTGTAGCTTACAGACTGTAATGAGAGCTGCGGTGGTGCTAAAGTGTTGCTAGCACACACACAGCGTAGTGCTAGTGTGGTAAGAATAGCATTTGGCAGTCACTTCTGAGGTGGCCTTGATTAGTTTCTGCTTTAGAGTATGCACCACAGCACTCTGTTTCTTCTCCTCCTCCTCCTCTATTACTACTATTCTCCTTTGCTCCCCTGTTCCACTCCTCTCCTCTTTGCCTCATCTCCTGCTCTCATTTACCTTTCCTTCTCTCCTCCTTCCTCTCCTCCTCTGCTCTCCTCCTCCTGTCCTCCTCGTCCACTCCCATAGCTCTACCTCTCTTCTTCCTCTCCTCTTTACTTCCTCTAGTCCTCTGCCTCTCTTCTTCCTGTTTCCCTCTCCTCCTCCTCTACTTTTTCTGTCCTCCTCCTCTCCTCATCTCCTCCTTCTCCCCTCCTCTGCCTCTCCTTCTCTCCTCTGCCTCTCTTCTCCTCCCCCTCTCTTCTTCTCTTCTGTCTTTCCTCCTCTCCCTCTTCTCCTCTTCTCTTCCCCCTCTCTCTGACTGGGAATAGTAGTTTGTCCTTCTTCCTGCTGTGCATTCCGTGTGAAACTCGAGACACTTCAGTATTTCTGCCTTTGATGGAGAGCGCGGCGGACGATTGAATTTAGAGTTGTTGCAGCAGCGCTATCAGGTTGTGCTAGCTGTGGAGTCCAGATCTGTCTCCCCTCTTTCCTCTCCTCTTTCCTCTCCTTTTTTTTTTACCCCCCCCTATTCCTCTTTTCCCTCTCACTCGCCCTTTCTCTCTTCTCTTTCTTTCTGTCTCCCTCTACTCTCCTCTCTCTTAAGCCATCCTTGTCCCCCTCTCCTGCCGGTATCTCCCTCTACTTCTTCTCTCCCTCTCTCCATCTACTGTCCTCTCCCCCTCATTCTCCCTCTCTTTGTCTATCTCCCGCTCCCTTTTTCTATCTATCTCTATCTTTTCTTTCAAGCTATCCCTTTCTCTCTCCTATCTCCCCTGTCCTCTCTCCCTCTCTTTTCCCCTTCACCCTCTTTTTCTCCTCATTTTCAAAAAAACATCCCTTTTCCTCCACCTCTCTCTCCTTCTCTCCATCTACTGTCCCCTTCCTTCCTCCCTCTCTCCTCTTTTTTTTCTCCTCCCCCCTTCTTTCCTTCTCTCTCTCCTCCCTTTCCCCCTTTTTGTTTCTATCCATCAACCTCTTTTTTTCTCCCTCTCTCTATCAACTTTCGTCCCACTAAATACTCCCACCTTTCTCTTCTCTTCCCTCATTCTCCCTTCTTCTCTCTCTCTCCCCTCCTCCCCCTCTCCTCTTTCTCTCCCCACAGTCTTTCTTCCCTGGCGTGCCTGTGAAATACGGCAAACAGCTAATCTTCAAAGGCAGCCCGCGCTCGGTGGCTCTGCAGGCATGCTGACTACAAATCGCCCACACATCCGTCGCACACTGCAGACCTCTCTCTCTTCCCTCTTTCCTCCCTCTCTCTTTCCCTCTGCCTTCCCTCTTTCGTCCTTCTCTAGCCCCTGTTTTTTTCCCTCTCGCTCCCCTTTCTCTCCACTCAGTCTTCCCTTGCTCCTCTCTTCTCGTCCTTCTCTCTCTCTCTCTCTCTCGCGCTCCCATCTCTTACCTTCCTCTCCCATCTGCCTTACCTCTCTCTTCCTCTCTCTCCCCTTCCCTCTTTTGCCCTCCCTCTCTTCCCCACCTCTTCCATTTCTCTCCCCTCTCTCTTCTCTCGCTCTCTCTCCCCCTCGCTCTTGCGCCCCTCTCTTCCACTCCCTCTTCCGATCTCTTCCCTTCTCTTTTCCTTCTCTCCCCTCTCTCCTCCTCTCCCCACCCCTCTCTGTCCTCGCCCTCTCTCCCCCCTCTTCTCTCTCTCTCTACCCTCTCTTCCACTCTTTCTCCTCCCCCCTCCTTCTCCACTCTTCTCTCTCCCCCACCTTTCTCCTCTTCTCTCCTCTCTCTCTCCCATCTTTCTTCTTCTCTCTCCTCCCTCTCTCCCCTCTCTCCACTCGCTCTTCCCACTCGCTCACCCCATCTCACCCCCCTCTCCCCTCTTCCCCATCTATCCCCTCTCTCTCCTCCTTCCCACTCCCCTCTCCTCTCTCCTCCCTCCCCCTCTCTCTCTCTCTTCTCTCCTCCCTCCCCCTCTCCTCTCTCCTCCCTCCTCATCCTCCCCCTCTCCTCTCCCTCTCTCTCGCTCGGTGCTCAGGCTGCCTCATCAACATTCCTGGAGCGGAGGATCTCATTGAGTGGCTGGCTTTCTTCCATGTGCTTTCTGATTTTTGCGCTGCTGCCACGGGCTCCGTCTGATTCACCCCTGTACGACTTTGCTTTTCCCAGCTCTTTTATGTTACTAAGCAAAGCACGCAGGGCCAGTGGGATAAAAGAGAAGGGTGGTTTAGGCGGTAGAGTCGTCGCCTAGTACCTGGAAGGTGAGTGATTTGACCCAAGCTAAGTGATTAGTGGCAGTTGGTCATTGGCCCAGATTGGTTGCTACTTCTCAGTTGTGTGTTGTCACGATAGTAAAATTTCACTCAATTTCTATATGAAGGAATAGACTTGATACTGAATACAGAGTCCTATACCACAATGATAATAAAATACACTTTCTTTACACAATAGCATGTGATTTTCGTCATTAGAGCATAGTACTTTCTGGTGTTATATGTGGTGTTACATCTGTGTAATCCCTCAGTCGTCCAGGTAGGTTCCATAGTGGTTCATGGGTGTTTATACTAGTCTATGTGTCTTATATTTGTTCTGATACAGCTCAAGATCGCTCTAAAGCTGTTCAGGAAAGGTTCATTTCTATCCTCTGAATGTGACTTTTTTAGTATCTATACCTGATCAAGTTTGTATCTAGCTTCAATATTAGTTTTAGTGTCAGTTAATATCTGATTTTAGATCATTTTGACAACGCTAGTGCGTAACTATACCTGACGTTTGCTATCCACTGCAGTTGAATGCCTCTTAGAGCTGTTCAATTAACCAAATGTTAATTGTGATGACAGTTATTGCTACAGTGAATTACAGTAAAAGCCAAGTTAAATCTGGCAACTGGACAAGAAGTTGTAGGAGTGAAGACATTTCACTGCTCATCCAAGCTGCTTCTTCGTCAGATTGCTGGTGGACACTGCCTTATATCTATTGATTGACAGTGAATTATAGAAATTAGTTAATTAAAATAAATTCTGTTCTGAGTTAAGCACATATTCTGCACAAAACTTTGACCAAAGCCACTTCACTGTAATTTGCCAAGTCTTCCTCTTCAGGGTAACTTTAATATTGAACGGCATAGTATGTAACTTTTATCGCACTGAAGGAAGTATTAAAAAACATACGTCCTTACTGTGAGCTCGCTCGCATCTCCACAGACCTGACTTTAATTTAGCCTGGAGGCGGGAAAAGTTATTCCTTTGGCTATAATTTTCCACAGTATAGCGAAAAATGTATCTATAATTATAATTACATCCTATGATGTTGCAGTACATTTTTTTCAGGGGTCCTCTACAGATTCAAATCCTCTAGAGTGGGATTCCCATACATTACATTTTTAAGAACTGCCCAACACCTCATACTTCAGTCTCTCAATGTGCAAAACTCCTATTAATTCTTTTAGTCTTTCTTGAGAAATATTGTTAGAAATATTACATTATTTGAACATTTGTGTTTCTTGAAATACCACATGTTGTACATTATTTAATGTTTGGTCCTTCAAATTCTAAATCAGATGTTATGTCCTAACAGTTATTCTTTAAGTTACTCTTACTTGAGTAATTTTCCAAATATTTATTTCTCTTACTTGGACCACTACTCGATGTAATGTTTCTCTTGAGTACAGTTTTGGCTCCTCTTCTCTAAGCAGCTCTAATGCTTCTTATAGCATAGTCAGTGTACGCCAAGATGGAGCCATGTTATCAGGTTGGTAGACTACAATCTCCAAAGCACAACCCCTCCCTGTCTCTCCCCGCCCTCTCTCCACTCTCTCTTGTTCTCTCCTCACTCTTCCCTCTCTCTTCTCTCTCCCACTTCCCCCAAATTTCTATGTGGTCTTTACACTTGTACTCTTAGCTTTTATGTCGTCTAAACCTAATGTTCCAGTCAGAGCAGGGCAGTGATTGACTTTTCAAAACCTGCATGACAGCGTGGTGAGAGTTTCCAAGCAGCCAACATGCAGAGAGCAGGCGCTGGTGCTAGTGTGAGTACTAGTGTGTTTGCTAGTGTGAGGGTAAGGGCAGGAGGGAGAGCGGGAGGGACAAGGGCACTTCTGTTAGTGACACAAACATGGCCGCCAGCCAGGAGCAGTACTACACTGTTCCTCTGCCACCCACAGCGCCAGGCAGACCCCTCCCCCACCTCTGCACTCTCAGCTGTGGGGAGAGCTGCTTGTCTGGGGGGAGGGAGGGCTGTGCCTAAGTGGTGCAACGTTTTCCAGAAGTGTAAAGGAAAATGTCTGTTTTCAAATCATATTTTATTACTATGCTAAATGTTTGCTCTGTTTTATTGCACTACTGAGCTACGGCGTACCTCATTATAATAACTACAGCTTTAGCCTTAAAGGGCTCATATTACTGTATTGTTCTGATGATATACTGCTGTTTCTTCATCACAAACATACCTGGAGTTGTGTTTTGCTTCATTCACATGTTTAATACACATACCCTGCATATTTAGAGTTCTTCTCTCAAACACGAAACATTCAATTCTACCTTGTGATGTGGTAATACAGGAAGTGCTTTACCCTGTTTTTAAATTCCATACACTTTTGCTTGATTCAGCTGGATAATTTCAGGCCTGGAACTGCCGATCTCTACTGAACAAAAGGTAAAAGGAGCTGTTCACTTGAAAACTACCACTGCATGACATCACAAGGTGGAACAGAGCAATTTAAGCTTTGGAGATGTAGACAGACTAATAATAAAGGGTTGCTCAAACATGTGTGAATGAAACAAAACACAACTTCAGGTATGTTTTTGAGAAGTCAACATTATAACATCGCGTGAAGCTAAAAAGAGTCAATTTTGCGTAATCTAGGACCTTTAATAAAGTTTAAATGTTACATGCCACTTTGTCCAGAGGTGGTGGCACGTAACGAAATCATGTTAAAACCGGGTGTAGAACAAAACGGGAGCATGGAGAGGTGGTCAAAAAAATGATGAAGTACATTTATTCTTACAAAATAATGTTCAAAAGTGGATACAAATTCAACAAATAGATGATACAAAAATAAACTACTAAATATTTTATTCCTTTTTACTCCTCGGTTGATTGCTGGCCGCTCCAGGTGCGGCTCAACCGGTGGGTGGATCTGGGTGGGTGGATCTGGATCAGCGGAGGCAAGGTCAAACAAAACAGAACTGGTCCGCAACAGTAAACAAAGAGGCTTAGTAACTGCTTAGAATGGAGTTAAGGTTGGGAGTTACGTTTAGACTATTAATAGTAGTTTCTTAGTAAGTGCAGATGTGATATAAGACACTTTTTGCTGTGTTATTCATTCCACCACTAAAAACTCACCACTTGTTGACATATTGGGATTACTGTTCATTTGACCATATTTCTGGAGTGAGAGTGAAACAACTTCATCTCCTTTTCCAGACTGTTTTTGTCATTAGATTTTTCCCATGTTGCCTCTCTCCTTAACCCCGCTGAGTCACTACGTTTACTTGCACAGGAAAATCTGAGTGCGAATAAGTGCGTATGGGGACTAAGAGGCGTTCAGGTGCTTGTAGTGAATTAGCATTGGCAGCTGTAGTTACGGATAAAAAACACTATAGTACTGAAAACCACACTTTTGGCAGAAATAGGTAGAATCATTTACGTTGAGGGTTTGATTTTCAGACATGAAACGAACTGCATTACTCACTTTTTTACTCTCTCAGGTGTGTGAGAGTAAAAAAAGCCCCCTCATCCCGGTTTAAATTAACAGAAGACCAGATGAACTTCATTAGTCCAAACACATGTCAAAATTTTCTTTTCTGTTTCTTACCCCATGCAGTTGAACACCTCTCCTAGTTTGCGACTAATGTAAATCGGACGGCGCTGTGACATTCAGCGGGTATCAGAGCACATATCGGCTTCTCCAGATGTGCCGATGGGATCTCTGAGGTTCGATTCACAAAACCTCAGTCATAGTTCAAAGGTTGATCAGTTTAAATTGAACCAGGCCAGTGGAGTGCATGTAAACGCGGTGAGTGATACCAGCATAATGGTAGGCTCACACATCTCCCAACCCAACCCCGCCTCAGCCCCGCCGCCCAGAGAGCCATCCGCTAAACAGGAAGAGCGATGGCATATAGCGTAAAGTTTAAAATAACATTGTGCCCCGCTAAGTGCTTGATGGAGTCGGCTATTACAGCAGAAGCTAAAGTAAACACTAAAGGTATGAAAATGGCCTCACTTCAGAACAGATTGGTAGCATTCCCAGGGTAATCCTTTATCTGAAGGACTGTGGACGGAAACCAAGCTAATCTCTTCATATTGTTATTAGAACTTTGCCACATTCCATTCATTCATGTGTTTGGATTTAGCACAAACACGGCGTCCTATGTGAAGGGCGCTTATGACGCACTCTTTACCTTGTAGTATGTTTTGACCCACTGGTATCAAACTGGCCAGGGACGATAAGTAAACTTGATTGTCTAGTGGCAGCCTTTAGTTTCAGGACTGTGGATTTTCAAACTGTTATGTTGTAATAGTCTGTACTGCTCTTGTGACAAAACAACTGCTAACGCTAAGATTAATCCAGCCATACTAGTAGTGCCTGTCACCATAATTACTATATCGATGTATCGTTCAGTTAGTTTCAGTATAATCTTTTATCGTCTATATTTACTCCATCAATTTATCGAACTTTGAAATGTGTTATCGTGACAAGCCTACATACCAGGCTAATTACTCTTAAGACTTAAGACTTGGCACACTCACAAAACCTGCTTTGACTCAACCTCACATGAGCTCTGAGAGATGGCAGCGATAGTGGTGATTTTCTACGAAACAATGAGCTCTCACTCTACCAGCAGAGAATGCACAATTATATATAGATTAATTCATTTCTGTTACATTTTTGCGTTCTTACATGCCAAATTTATTATCTGATTTGTTTGTTCACTGATCTAAAGGTTGGCGGTTCGAATCCAGCTCTCGACGCAAACATCATTGGTTGAGCGTTCAGATCCACTGACCCACAGACACTGCTCCCACAGACGAATGCTGTCATTGTGTCCTTAGGCAAGACACTTAACCCACCTCGCCCCCAGTGTCTGCACACACTGGTGTATGAATGCACACCAGTGTACACCACCAAACAGGAAGAGATTATGGGCTGTGCTTCCGACTCCATCAAATCTGGCTCTAATTCATTTTACATTAGAAAACTGCCGGCCCTCCCTTCGTAAATGCTGCAGTGAGTCTCATCATTTTTGGTCTTAAAATGTTCGTATTGACCTGCTACATGATCCTGGTATTTTTATTTCATTATTGTGTCTGTAACTCAAGATATGAACGTTAATCAGAGGCAAATCAGCTGCCGTCTTTCCCCAAGGTCGCTCCTGTTAGCGTTAGCAACAGATTTGATTGACAGTTAAACCAGCGTTGCGGGCGGGCCTTCCACAGTTTTGCTCTAGCTTGACTCTTTGGTTGCTACGATGGCTCTAAATTTGTCTCGATAAGCTTCATTTGCCCGGAGCCGAACGCTACGGGTGACGTCACACTCGCTTAGTCCACTTTTTTGTACAGTCGATGGTCTTAACCTAACTTACACTTAGCCATCCATCTGTGTTCTTTCTGTGATGCCAAGTTCACAGCAGGCCACACACCCCTGTAGTTCGTATAAAAAGTTCAGTAATTGAAATGAATCTGGCAAACACAGGACAGATCAAGGATAGTCCTGAACCTGAGGCCCAGAGGCAGCGGAGTGCTTCTGATGAGCCCCACACCGCTGCATGACAAGTACCAGACCACTCTGCTTAGACATGCTCCGTGTGCGCGCCTCTCATTTAGCATGCTCCCGACAGCTGCTCCGTCACCTCCGCTTTACGGGGCCGAGCGGGGGGAGCGCAGAGCCAACGAGCCAGGTGGAGACCAGATCAGACCGGGAGGGAGAGCTCAGAGCCAACGAGCCGGGCGGAGACCAGACCAGGAGGGGGAGCACAGAGCCACGGAGGCCGGACCCAGCCCCTGCTCCAGTCTTCCTCAGCCTCTGCTTCAGCCAAATGCCAAAAAAAAAAAAACGAATACACATTTTCTGATCTTCATCCATAATACACTTTATTTATTTGTGAGTTACTGGGCTGTAGTCGTTTAAGTTGTAAGTCGTTGGGTTGACTAAAGACGTGTCCTGCAGATCGATGAGTCGAACAAAAAAGGTGTGTGGCTAAAGCTCCCAAAACTATTATGTATCTCTGTGTATCTAACCTAAACTGCGCTCGCAAGACAACACCTGCAGGGGGAGTTCATGCAAAACTGTCTTTCAGATCCTCTCAGTTTGTAGCGCAGTTTAAGACCTGACTAAAAACCCGCCTCTTCTCCTTGGCATTTGGTTCTAGCTACGCAGGATATCTTGGGCAGCATAAGTTATATTTTAAATGTGCTGTATAAATAAAATTGAATTTAATTGAAAAAACCAACAACTACATATGCAAAAAAAGTACGAAGAAACAATGTATTTATATAAACACTGATTAATTTAATCTACATGGACTAAAGGACTGCGGCTCTAGTAAGCTATCTTTATCTAGAAGCCTTCACTTACCATTTAGCATGCTCCCAACAGCTGGTCCATCACCCCCGCTTCATGGGGCCGAGAAGGAGGAGCGCACAGCCACAGAGCCAAGCAGAGGACCAGACCAGGAGGAAGCCCGCGACACCTCACAAAACGCCATCAAACACTCCCCCTCTGGTCCCAGTCGCCCGGGTTACAGCGCTGCATTTTTCATCAGTGTAATTAAAGAGCAGATGTGGCAGCGGTTCAACACTGGCACTAAGTGAAAGAACAGAGGAGCAGGCCCACTGTAAACTGCCAGGCCAATCGAATGAGTCTTTAAACAGCAATTTTGCAGCTTTGTAGTAGTAATAGTTTTGGTCGTATTGTTGAGTTATCAAATATCAAACTCCCCAGTGTTGTGTAGACGCACACAGGCTAAAGCTGAGGAGCTATGAACTTGTTTTTTTTTTTTTATTACCATTTTGTTTACTTTTAGCAAACGAAATCTTGAGTAAACTTGGCAGCTTTAGAATGATCTTGAGCTGTATCAGAACAAGTACAGGGTGGCCCAAAAGTCACTGACACTTTTAAATCTTCAATAGCTCCTTTAATTCTTAAGTTAACCTCGTCAAATTTTAGCAGTAGGTAAACTGAACCTTCAGAGATTTTTGGCAATATATACGGTTATAACTGTTCACTTACACTGGAACTTATCACTACTTTAACTAAGGGAAGTAAAAATGACCTACCGTAATTTCACGACCATAAGGCGCAGGTAAAAGTTGCGAACATCGTGGGAGCGTTGGATGACAGACGGCGAACACAGCTTTACAAAGGGAGGCAGCACGTGCGAGTTACGCCAAGATTTGTGAATGGATTGTGGATGCTTGGGCTCACGTATCTGCTTGTACTGTTCTTTGAGCTTTCGCAAAAGTCGGCATCGTTCACGCGGAGCCGTACGGCAACAAAACGGACTCTGATAGTGACGAGAGGGAACCTGGTGTATTTTTATAGAGATCTAGCGCAGCTGTTCATTTCAGATACAGAGGATGAAGACTTTGATGGATTTGTGAATTAATTAAAAAAATATGTAAGCACTTTGCTAAATACTTGAATAAAGCACAACTGAACACAGTATGTGCTCTAAAAAAGGCAAAGGAAGCTAAACTAACATGCATGTTTTACCGTGCCTGCGCCCTAAGGCCCGGTGCGCCTTTTTATGTGTTAAATGCAATGCAGAAAAAAGCACCGTAACTGAACTGCGCCTTATAATCCGGTGCGCCCTATGACTGTGAAATTACGGTAATTTTAAAAAATAATGTTTGTGTCCGACATTTTTGGTTTCACACTGAATAGCCCGATCCAACACACTCTGCATAACATTTGAAAGCATTTCCGGGCTTCTGGCTCTTATTTGATTCTCAATATTACGTTTAAAGTTGTTTATTGTTGGAAGTTTATTCACAAACGCCTTTTCTTTACAGGAAGAAATCGGGACTAGTCAGGTCTGTGGAGATCACATACTGCCCCCTGTCTTTGAAAACCACTTATTATTCCTTTAATGGCCTTTACACTTGGGGCATCTCTGGTATTAAAATGTCGACAGCAACAACATCGCTGGGTTTCTGAATTTGACCCATGTGACTCCAAGTACCACTGTACAATGAGGGTTCGTTCGTCGGTGCTATATTTGCTCATATTAATGTCGGAAGGGTCGTTCTAAATGCTCTGAAAAAAATAAAATAAAAATATTTAGAACCAAAAAGTTATGTATTTTTTTCAACTGTCAGAGCCACCCTATATAACACACATAGACTAGTATACACCCATGGACCACTATGAAACGTACATGGACGACTGAGGGATTATAAAAGAAAGGACTATGATTTAATGTTGAAAATTACATTCTATGGAGTGTTTAATTATCATCATGGTATCGATATCTGTATCTCTTATATTCCTTAATATCGAAATCGAGTTTAAAACTTTTGTATCGCGACCACACTACACCACAATCATACGAGGCACGGTGGCTGAAGTGTCTTGCCTAAGGACACGATAACGGTATGCGCTAGAGCCATCTGCAACTCCAGGTATTTCCAGCGGTATTTCCATCCAAGTACTAACCAGGCCCAACCCCACTTTGGCTTCAGAGATCGGTCGAGATCAGACGTTCTCAAACTGGTATGGCAGTTCATATTTCAACCTTCTCTGTTACCGAACATGTTTAAAATGTTCAAACCAAATTTTTGCTAGATTTGTCAAATGCCGAAAATTGATCCTCCCTACGTTTTAGCCGTTATTCCCCCGTAGAGCTCTGCGGTCAGAAAGCCAATGCGTACCAGAGGAAAGCATCTTGTGTTTCAGTAAACCCGGGTGGTTGTATTTCAAATCCCCTGAACAGACGGCAGTGGCAGCTCATGTGTGGACCCCTCCCCTGACTTAGCACGCTCCCACACCCCCAAATGTCATCCCGCTAATGCTAAGCTAACTTTATTACCGTGGTAACACAACCCAGAACACCTCAACTGTCTCTGCAGGCCACCGCTAGCACCGACACGTCATGCTAGTTTAGCCTCTTCTCTAGTTTCGCGAACCCTCCACTCTGCTCCCATGGCTGCTTAAGCTAACACATGAATAATGCAGTGTTTGTGTTAAAAGCCTTGTCAATGGGATTATTTCTGCAGCACATGTTATAGACTAGAGATTCTGGCGCTACTGGTGCTGTTTTGGCCTATTTGGTTTTAACATATTTATGAATTTGTGTCATATTGTTAGTTCAGTGGGTTTTAGGGCTGAGACACAATTTCCACAAGAGGTTAGATCTATGAGAACGACGCTTATAATTTATAATAAGTAAATTGCGCGATACAGTTCACAATCATGGTCTCATAATTTTGGATTTGTTTTATTTTAATATTTTTGTTGTCACTGCTGCGCTGCTAGGGGCGCGTAAGAAATGTAACTCACCAGCACTTAACCCTTTTTTTGTCCAATGCGCACTTAAACGCTTTACCGATTATAATAAAAACACTCTTTCTTCAGATAATAGAATGTGATTTTCAAAATTAAATCGTCGACACAGCTCAAGATCATTCTAAAGGTTCAGAAAAGTTTCACTTCTAGTTTCGACACTAGTTTTCATAGTGATTAGTATGTAATGTTTGCTCTTTTTTGTCCAATCAAAATGTAAACTTGGAAAAAAATCTTGCGAGAAAATTTTCCTCATGTTCACAATTATGTAGCAACTTTGTCTCGTGAGATCTTACAGTGCGAGATCTTGTCACATCCCTAGTAGCTGCGTTAGGGTGCACACAAAAAATCAGATTATTATCAGATTATTGGAAGTGATGTGTGAGTAATCTGACTACGTTCTAGGCCTGTCACGATAACACATTTTGAAATGCGATATATTGCCAAGAGCAGATTTAAACCATAAAAACTATTCTAAGTCTACAATATTAAAATTGAGCTGAAATAAGTGAACAGCAGAATGAAACACTTTAGTACTTAGTTTGAATCTGTAATGAGTCATAGAAGTTATTCATTTAACCTTCTATTGTTCAAATCTCATATTGCCAAAAAATAATCCAAATCCATTAACAAATTAGTTTCTGGACAGGTGTAACACAGTTTTAGACTTCACTTATCCAGAATTTGTTCAGTTTTAGGTTTCATTTGATGATATTTAAGGCCTTATGTCATCCAGGTGGACTAGTCTGGAATTATGTTGAATTTGCGTTGTTGTTTTGTCCTGATGTAGACTTTGTGTAGTCCTGGTTTTAGTTCTTAGTCCTGCTTTAGTCCTGTTACAGACCTATAGTTACATCCTGTTATAGATCTGATTTAGACCTCCTCTAGTCCTGGTCTGGATCTTTTTTAAGGGTTAAGTATTCTGCAAAATCAATTTTTTGGAGATTTCTACCATGACATTATTCCCCAAGAGGTTTGGAGGTCATGCATGTTTCAGTAATCTGGCGATCTCTCCCAGGCCCTATTTGAACCCTCTTTACGATTAGCTGTAGTATTCAGTCCAACGCTCCGCCCACAAGCCTACGTCACCCATGCTCCCACATGACAATTCTGCATAAATCTACAAAGACATGACACAAAACTTTACACAACAACTTCACAAACCTGATGCGATGTGCAGTAGTTCCATTAGCGGGATGCACGCTGATTGTAATGTGATATCGCTCTGAAGGGGGAGTTAAACAAAACACAGGGAGCAAAGGAAGGGGAGACTCAGAGCGTCAAAAACGAAAGCGAAACTCATAAAACATGTTATATGTTTGTTTTCAGCAAATATAGCATTTTCAAAACAATAAAAGGAAACACTGTGATCTAAATATGTTATGTGTTAGCAGTTAATACCCCATAGAATTAAAATACCTCTTTAATCCTGGTTAAGACCTGGTTTAGCCCTGGTTCTTGGCACATACAGTATTTGCAGTATTATCCCTGTTTAAAATCTGACATTTCCTCAGTTCTGTCAGGGAGGAGGAGCAGTAGCGAGCGTAGTATTGGCTTTATAACTGAGTGCCAGTCATGCTCCGTGCCCCTCTGAAAAGGCTCCATTGACATGTTTTGACAAAGAGAAAGCCGTCCGCTGTCTGAACAACCATAGAGGCTGTCCTTGTCAGAAGAGCTGCCCACACTAGAGGTCTGGAGCTGGGGTTGGGTCAATGAGCCTTCAGCATGCTCGCTGGAGGATGCCAAAGAAACTGACACTGATAAAGTAGTGTGGATGGAGCGGATATAGCTTCATATGAGTGTTGTCACGATACTAAAATTGCAAACTCGATTTCGATACTAAGGAATAGGCCCGAAACTGATTTTGATACCACAATGATGATGATGATGATGATGATGAAACACTAGACAATAGAATGTGATTTTCAACATTAAATCACAATACAGGGTGGCCCAAAAGTCACTGACACTTTTAAATCTTCAATAGCTCCTATAATTCTTAAGATTATACTCACCAAATTTTAGCAGTACCTTCTGAGATTTTTGGCAATGTATACGGTTATAATTGTTCACTTACACTTGTTCACTTACGGTCTTTGAAAACCACTTATTATTCCTTTAATGGCATTTACACTTGGGGCATCTCTGGTATTAAAATGTCGACGGTAACACCGCTGGGTTTCTGAATTTGACCCATGTGACTCAAAGTACCACTGTACAATGAGGGTTTGTTTTTCGGTGCTATATTTGCTCATATTAATGTCGGAAGGGTCGTTCTAAATGCTCTGAAAAAATAAAATAAAAATATTTAGAAACAAAAGAGTTTTCAGTTCATTTCAATTTCCCACGTACATTATTAAGTTTTATAAAACGTGAAATGCTAAGGTGCCCAAATGTAATTCATATAGCCTGAATATTGCATTATAAAGTAACTTAAAAATAACTTTGAACTTAAACGCATGCTCTGTCTGACACCCTCTGCTGGCAACATCGGGAAGTGAAACATTTTGAAATGGCAGATTAGCAGCATGGCTATTGTCAACGTTAGTTAACAGTTAATGTAGGTGAAAACAACGGCGTTTAAACTGGAAAAAAAAAGCTCTTCTTGGTTTTTTTTAGCTTTCTTAAAGTTAAAAGTAATAGTGATGACCCCACCAAATGAGCATGAGTTAGCAGTGTCTGTGCCTAACCATAGCAGCAGCGTAACCCATGTGAAAGCACGAGTCTAAATGCAGACAGATGGACAAACCCATTTAGACCCTTGCACCCATTTATAATTCACACTGCGCTGTTTTTTTAGCCACATACTCACTTGCCATAGCCTTTTTGTCTTCTCTGGGCGTCAGTAGGAACAGGAAGTGGTGAAAGTGGTGAGTGACTATTTGATGAGGTGAAAAAGGCAGGTCATTTTAGCTGATGTGTGCTTTACTTTCCAACAACTTTTTTTTTGTTTACGTATTAGATTGTGACTCTGAGGCAGTGTGAATGTTTGATTACGTGTCTGTATTGTCTGGAGTGTATTGATGCCAAACCTGAAAATTGCTGCAGAACAAATCTACCTATGGGTATGAATAAAGTCATTGGATTGGATCAGATATCAGTATCACGATATAGGGTTAGGCCAGTTATATGTTATGTTTTATGCATTAAAGGATTGTTTAATGGCCTCTATAGATTCTCAGTAATGTTTGTGTGTGTCTTGTGTGTTCCATAGTCACTCGATGAATAAGTAACTTGCATAGATTTTTGTATCGATTTGTTAAATGATTACACGCTTCAAGTATCGGCGTTTATACCGGACTAACCAGTGCATCCCTTTTTGAATATTACAGGATTAATTCAAAAATCCATTTTAAAGGTGCTTTAAAACTTTTATGGTGAAGGATCCACTTCCTCCTTGTCTCCATGGAGGTCTTATTGCTTTACCTGGAGTGTTCCACTGTATGGCATTAAACTTTAAACGTGTTTTTGCGAAGAAATATTGGTGACAGCATGCCATTCTTATTATGAAAGGTGTCACCTGTCCACAGAACTAACCTGTAACTTGTCCTGCTGGCATCACCTCCGTGTTTCTATGGTAATGGTAGAGCTTTGTGCCTGCATCATTCTAGGCAAAGCAATAACGTCTCCATGTTTTTTGCAAATGTCTATATTTTATTAATCATAAAACTGTATGGCTTGTATAAATACTCTAATCAGAGACCTCTTTCTCCTTTAGTGCTAAATACCAGGTTGCAGTAATTTTGTGTTGCTCATAGTAGCCCTGAATAATGTAGAGCTGTATCAGATCAAGTATAAGACTAGTATACGCCCATGGACCACTATGGAACCTACCTGGACGACATGAGGGAAACAGATATATCTATAGGAAATGAATTACAAGTCTCATTGTTGCACCATAACAATGAATTTAAAAAAAAACAGAGAGAACTACTTAGACCATGATCCTTTGCTCCATTTCATTTATTAAGCACATTTAAATCTTCATTCTGTGGCTTACGACAGAACCAAAGGCTTGTCAAGGCATTTTAAAAGGAAAAAGTAGCATATCCACAGTTTTGTTAATCTCCACAAAATGTCGCAATAAATATCGCACTGTGAGATACATAAAAAATATATCTAGATTAGGATACCGTTAAAGAAAGAGCGTTTTTCATTGTGGTATTGGAATCATTATTGAGTACTGAGTCTGTTCTAGGTGGTGCGCCAATATCGACATTGGTATGGAATATCTGTGCCGATACTGAAAAATTTGCTGGATCGGGTCCCATGATATCGATTGAGCCGATATGGTTAGGTCTTTAATTGTATGTAATAAGACTATTTACAGGCTGATTTTGGCGCAGAATGTCTCAGAATGTTTGAACTTTTATTCACACAGAGCTGGTCAGTAGTGATTTGAAGAATAAATAACAGTTACATAACACAGTTGGATCTCTTGTGTAATAATTCAATTGTGTTTTAAGGAAATACGTGCCATTTTCCATCCCTACACTGGTATTGGTTAATATTAGCAGATACGTAAAGTAAAAGTATCAATATCGTGACTGAAAAGGCTGGATCGGTGTATTGTCTAGTCTATTCCTTAGTATCGAAGTGGAGTTTGAAATGTTAACATCGTGACAACACTAATAGTCGCCCTGCCTGTCTATAGCTGTCTTTAAACATGGATGCCTGTCTTGTTAGTCAGTGCAGTCCTGGTCTAGTTTTACTCATGTGTCGCATGGAGCCAGCTGGAGTCACATCTCCTCCGAGACGGTCCTATTCTGACACAGGCTCTCGCGCGTTCCCTCTCCCAGCTCAGAAACCATAAATTACATGCCTGCAGGGTTTGTGGGTCTCGCCTGTGGTTGTCAGAAGATATCATATTTGCTATATACGTGTCAACAAGATCTAAAGTCATTGGCTGCTGGCTGACCCATCTCTTCATCTGGAGCGCCTTGAACGGGGACTTCCCTGAGGATTTGGGTAAAGATGGAGGGCACCAAATGATGTCTATGTAAACAGCATTTTTCCTGGCTACTAATTCTGAGCAGTGATGGATGTGAGCAGGGCCCCGTGCGCGCTGGGTGGTAGGGTGTAAGTGGGGTCTGGAGGGTTGGACTGCACTAACATGTAAGTGTGATGGAGGAGAAAAGTCAGGAAATGTTTGTATCACTGTCTGGCTAGGATACGTATAGACTACTACTACTACTACTACTACTACTACTACTACTACTACTACTACTACTGCTGCTACTGCTGCTACTAGTGCTGCTGCTGCTGCTGCTACTATACTACTACTGCGTACTACTACTGCTGCTACTACTACTACTACTACTGCTACTACAACTTCTACTACTAGTGCTGCTACTACTACTGCTACTAGTGCTGCTGCTACTACTGCTATTACTACGGCTGCTACTACTTTTACTGCTACTACTACTAGTGCTGCTGCTGCTACTAATACTACTACTACTACTGCTGCTGTTACTACTACTAGTGCTGCTGCTGCTACTAATACTACTACTACTACTGCTGCTCTGCTACTACTACTACTACTACTACTACTACTACTACTACTACTACTACTACTACTACTACTACTACTACTACTACTACTACTACTACTACTACTACTACTACTACTACTACTACTACTACTGCTATTACTGCTACTACTACTACTAGTGCTGATACTTCTACTGCTACTGCTACTACTACTACTACTACAACTACTACTACTAGTGCTGCTACTGCTACTACTATGGCTACTAGTGCTGCTGCTACTACTGCTATTACTATGGCTGCTGCTGCTACTACTGCTATTACTACGGCTGCTACTACTATTACTGCTACTACTGCTGGTACTGCTACTACTACTACTACTGCTGATTCAGCAATAGTAGTAGTAGCAGTGCTGACAGTGGTACTAGTACTGCTACTACTACTACTACTGCTACTGTTACTACTATTACTGCTACTACCATCACCACTAGTGCTACTAATACAGTGGTGTTGGATTCTGTTGCTAAAACTGCATTTATTTGTTATATTTTTAGTAGTATGACTTGCATCATTTTCATTTGAATTCTTTGCTACACACAGAGGGAGAGTCTTTTTTATAAAATGCAAACGCCCTGATGAGCCTCATAGGGCAGCACAAAATGAGAAATAAACACGATACTCCATTATGTTATGTTTAGTACTGTAATAATGATAGATTTTAATATATGGACGTAATTTTTGTCAAACTGCAAAAATAAAAGCTGAACAGATGCTAAACTAAGACTAAACCAAAGCAGTGGGACATAATAATTCGTTGTTGTTTGTTTTTTTACATTTTTAATTAAAAGAGGATATATGGCAGATGTAGATGTAGCTTTGTCTGCTTATTTGTATAGTTATTTAAGGATTCATTGTTTTTAACAGTAATTTGGTTGAACGATATGGGCCGCAGAAATGATAAAAAGAGGAGTACAAAATAGCATCACAATATTAAAATTTCAAGACTAAAGAATATATTTAATAGTGATTTTGGTCATAAAAAATGTGTTTATTTTACCATGTGGTCTTACACTAGTTCTGATAAAACTCAAGATTAAACTGTTCAGGTCAATTTGTATCCAGCTTTGTGTTTTTTTCCTCCGATCTGATTTTTGATACTTTTGACAACACTAATAATATATAATAACACCAGTCTAATAAACCAGCCTAATTCATAATGTTAAAGTTAATTCATGCTAACATAAGATTCCTGATTTCATTTTTAGTGCCATTTTGAGTGTCATTTAAAGGTTAGGAATTCTCTAGCCAGATTTTCCCAGTACACAACAGGATTACTGTACATTCATATCCCTCCCACAAACCCTATAGTGACTCGCCCGACCTCCAGCCCGGCGTAAACCTGTCTGAGAGTGCATAGAGATGTCATTTTTCTGTTTCTGCTCCTCTGTGTGTGTCTGTGTTTGTGTGTGTGTGTGTGTGTCTGTGTGTATGTGGGCGCACTCTGATCCACTCTTCTGGAGGTGAACTCTCTCAGTGTTTGTGGAGGGAGGCTGCTTCAGGCTGCTCCGGGCTGATAATGCAGTGCCGACGTGGGGGGCATACCAACCGCTCTCTCCCCCGTACCTCCTCTCTTTCCTCTGGCTCTCTCCTCTCCTCCTCTCCCTCGGATCCCGGTTCTCCTTGTGGGGTGAGCTGACCTTCTCACAGGTGTTTATACAGTGGGAGAGTGACTGTGCACTTTTAGCGCCGTAGTCTGTTTGTTCATAATATCTCCGAGCCTTGGGGTAGCACCCGGCTTTTTGTGTAATGTCATCGTAAGGACTATATCTTATCTTGTCTGGTCGGTTTGCTGTGTACAGAGTTGACTTGGTATTGGGCACCAGATTTCTTGCTGATACGAGGAGTATCAACAGTGTTTCTCAAACTGTGGTGCGTGGATTGCATCTGGTGGCGCCATACATAGAGTGTGTGTATCATTGGACATAGCTAACCTGCTAGCTGCTGCGTTCCAAATAAAAAATGGCCGAACATGGAGCGCGTTTGCTTCCGGTTCCATCGACTCTGGCTCCAATTCACTTTACATTAGAAAACCTCTCTCTGTAAATGCTGCTGTGAGGCTCGTCATTTTGGTCTTAAAATAAATGTTCATATTGACCCGAATGTTCATACGTGATCCTGTTTTTTGTAATTTTGCTATTGTGTCTGTAACTCAAGATATGAACATTAATAACAGATAAATCAGCTGCCTTCTTTCCCCCCCGAGGTCGCTCTCGCTAGCGTTAGCCATGGGTTTCATTGACAGCGTTGCTAAACCCGCCCTCTGCCCAACCAGCAGTGTGGGTGGGAGTTGGCGTTAACTTTATCAGCTTTGCTCCAGATTGGCTCTTTGGTTGCTATGATACTCATAGTCAGTTTTCCAAATATGGAACTTGCCTCCAAATTCACCCCTATAACTGTTCGATGCATCGATGAGCTTTATTTGTCACACTCACTTAGTCCACTTCTTTGCACAGTCTGAGTGGTGCACAGAGCCCCCTGAAGTTTATTACTTTTATTAATATACAGATTAATGTTTTTTTACCCTCTTTTGAGTTTTATTTTCATTTTGAACACACACATACATGATTAAGTCACGTTTTGGATCAATAATTGGCCCTAATTTACGCTTTATAAAGACTGTGTTTAGATCTAGTGGTACTTGAAAAGGCAAAATATGAAGTTAGGAGGTACTTGGTGCTAAAAGGAAGCTTTAGAAGTGGACATACTATGATTACACTACATAAGAGGTGCCCAAACTTTTTTTTTTATCGAGGGCCACATCTCAAAACATATTCAAAGTGGAGGGCCACAGACTGGTGATCAGTGCAGTGCGGTTCTTTATACACAGCTTTGACAGAGCTGCTGTGTATTAATAAGGCTTGAAACACATTCATTTTAGGTTTGTATCACACTGCAATGTGATGTTTGAGGTTATAGTGGTAGAAAGTTTAATTTGCTGTTAAAGGTACTGCTTATGATCAATTGGGCCAGTTCAGCAGGAGGTCTGAGGGCCAATAAAAACTGGTCTGAGGGCTTCATTTGGCCCCCGGGCCATAGTTTGGACACCCTTGCACTACATAATGTACTGTGAAAATATGTTTATTTATTGTTTATATATTTGACTTCTCATTAACTCCAGGTTGACAGCTACTCTTCATGGGTTCCTAATGTCATCACCTTGCTAATGAAGCAAATTATGGAGTAGGTTGTGATCTGTCCAGCTCTCAAAATGTCTGCCAGCATCAGTGCTATAGATCATCCGATTAATGTATCAGTGTTTTTCTTGGTCAAAATCACTATACTTCTGCATTATTTCCAGTGTTTCCACATGAAAAGCAAAGGTTAAACATTTTTTTTCCAAGCTCGAATAATATCTACCTTTTATCCCACCCCAAACTGACTTGTAGACTCCAGTGTCCCGCTCTGTCTGCTCTTTGCTCTTTGAGTTTAGCGACACCGGCTCACTGAGACATGCTCCACTTGGTTTTATGTTTTGACCAGGGCGCTGCAGAAAAGCCTCTCAAACACTCTGCTCCTCATTCCCCTGCGTTAAGTGTGATTGGTTCTGGCACCCGCACCCACACCCACACCCCCACCCCATCTGCATGGTACTCTGATTATAGAGAGAGAAATAGAGCTTAGAAAGAGGTTGTAAACTTGGTCAATTGCATTAGTGGCAGGCAGCGTGCAGTGTAAGGGTTTGAAAAGGTAATTGTGCCAGAGACGGAGCTGCTGCTGCTGCTGCTGCTGCTGGAGGAGATAAGTTACAAGTGTGGTTTATGGTGGAATGCTGCTCATATGAAGAGGGAAAGGCAGAAATAATTGTGTAGATATTGGAGAAAAAATGTTAACGTGCGTGTAAATTAACAAGACATGAATGCAAATGGGCAAAGTTTTCAGATTCTAACTTGAATACTAAAACAAACTCTTAATTAGCAATGTTTATGAATGTTTTTGGCCAATAATAAAAAAACAAACTTTTGTACATTTTCGCAACTAGTCATCCTTTTTGGAGAGCAGTAGTATTTAGTGGTTGAATTATTGAAATTGGCTCCAAGAAAAATCCTAGACCGGGGTGCACAAACTCTTTTTACCGAGGGCCATATCTTTAAAAATATTGGACACAGAGGACCACAGACCAGTGGACAATACTGCGGATTATTCAGAGGCGTGCGTTTAACATAGTTTTGACTTCATGCTTTAAATAAGGCTTGAAATATTAGGTCTGTATGACAATGCAAAGTGATGCTATTTAGGTTATATTGTTAGAATTACTCAAATTTGCCGTAAAAGTACTGGTTATGATCTATTCGGCCAGTTCAAGATTATTACTATTACTACTAGACTATCCTAGACTCCTAGACTATTACTATTACTACTACTACTACAGTTACTGCTACTATTACAACTACAGTTACTACTACCACTACTACTACTGCTACTACTACTATAGTTGTTGTTACTAATACTATTACTACTATTACAATTACTCCTACTGCTGCTAGTACAGTTGTTGTTGCTACCACTATTACTATTACCACTTCTACTCGTACTTATGATTACTACTACTACTACTACTACTTCTACCACTACTACTATAACAACTACTGTTACTACTACCGCTACAACTACTACTAATACTGTTACCACCACCACTACTATTACCCCTGCTGAAGTGGGCCATTATAAAAGTGCAGCGCTCACGTGCTTGTGCTGTTCATACTCTGGACTTGTCCTTGGACGAAACCATGACCAGACCAGAGTCTCCTGAGTCTGGCCTTCATGCCGCTGTGTGAGTGAAAGGGTTAATGGAGAATGTATCTAAGGGGCAGCGAGAGCCTCAAGTGTAGGACAAGTACGGGACAAGAACATGCAGCTGCCATTTATTTGCAGTAAAAAGATATGTTCTAAAATCAGTTAATCAAGTTAATCAATTAATTGCAGTTAATTCATTATGGAAATAATCATCAAGTAATCAAATAACTGGTCAATACACAGACTCCAAAGCATGCATGATATAGTTGTTAGTTGGAGGTGTGAATCTATTAAAATAACTGGATAAGGTATTGCTAGCTTAGCTCTTGTTCGTGAAAAGAAGGTTTTGGACCATGCACAAAAAACTTACATGGTGCCATTTTAAACATGTATTTAATAATTGTCATTTCATCATGTTTCCTTCACTGAAACAGAGCAATGGATCATGGTCTTTGTAGTTTACAGACCATTTGATAATGTAGTATTTTAAGATACAATGGTGAGCCTTGGCAGTTTGATTATTAGTGCGTTCCTATTCCTACACACAATAAACTGAAGCCGAGCCCCCTCCCTTTGCTCTTGCTTTCCGCCGTGTGTGTTAGTACTGCTCGCTCCCTCGCTCTTCACGCCTCACTGCACCTCCACTTTGAAGACCGACAAAAGGGTTTGGACAGGGTCAGCCAGTGAAAACGCCATTAACCCTGCTTCGGATTCCTGACGGGCGGGTGAAGAGCAGGGGTCAACCCGTGAACCCGTGACCCTACGATGGACCCCCTTCACCCGATGACCCCCCTCCTTCTCAGCCCCACCAGGGCACCCATGCATTAGCTATAGCTGCTGACCCCGGTGCACCACAACTTGGCCCTAACTGAATTTTTCCCATTCTCGCCTCCCCTTGTTCTTGTTAATCTCCGTCTAAATGCGGCTGGTGCCTGCGCGGGGACTGGAGCTTTGTTAGGAGCGAGTGGTAAAATTAGAGCCATCTCATTAATGCAGGCTTCCCTTAGCTGTCACCACTGACCCTAATAAGGCCGGAGCACCAAGCGCAGGGTGGGGGCAGAGCGCTGGACGAGCCTCCATCTCTCTGCTTGGTCCTGGTTCCATCGCAAACATATTTTCAAAAAGGGCTTTTGAATATGCCAAATATACAATGACAAATCAAATAATGATTTTCTGAACAACAGATTGTGATTTTATTAGGGATGAGCCTATATGGATTTTTAAAATAGTTTATTAATTTTATTTTTTTATTTTTTTTTATAGCTCATACCGATATCCGACATTTGGCCTGCTGCTGCGTTCGATAACCAATATTTGCCAGTACCACAAATGTTTCTTAAGTTGAAGTAAAGATTAACTTTACAAATTTACTTTTCAGTTTTGTAAAAATAACAAAATGTATTTCACTGGGAAATAAAATGATAAGTTACATTTTTTCTTCTACAGTATTTCAATTTTGACTCATTAGTCTGCCTGGCACACCGAAAAGGACAGCGCCAAAAATATTGGCATCGACTGATACAATATCGAAGAATCTGTATCGATATATCACACTTGTGTTGCCTTGAAACCTGTTGGATTTGATAATGAAAGATAATTTTGAAACCAATTACATGTAACAATCAACAAACTTTTTTTTTTTTTTTTTTTTTACTTGAAGCAAAGTAGTGCCCCAAGGCTCAATTTTAGGCCCACTACTTTTTACCATATTTATTAATTTAATTGATTACATTTTAAGAGGAGGCCCCATTCATTTATATACAGATGACACTGTCTTCTGATGAGGCGATTTTAAAACAGCAGCAAGATTTCAGAGAGGTTTCCGCAGCAAAAAATACCCGAGGAGGTTTTAGATGTCACCCATGCATGTTTAAGTATTTTAGTGATTTCTCTTCGAACCCTCTTTACAGTTAGCTGTAAAGTGACAGCGTTCTGAATGGGAGTGAGCGTGGAGAGCAAAGGAGGGACGTTAATGTGTAGTTTTCAGCAAAATATCATTTTTAAAACACGGTGACCTAAATATGTTGTATTAGCAGTTAATATTCCATAGAAGTAAAATACCCCCTCTATAATGATAAGATTTAATTTTAATTTTAAGATTTTTATCACCATTTTGCCTAGCTCTACTTTCAACAAGCAGATTTTTAGTTTTTGTTTTGAACCTTGCATGTTTGGCAGCTTAAAACCCACAGAGAGAGCAGAGTCCACGGCCCGTACAAGCACAAATATTGAACTATGTGCAAACATATAATTGGCCTTGAAAGTCGGCCCCCCTCTTTATTCTTGTGGGATTGCTTGCCAGGGTGAATAGGGCTGTGAGTGGTGATGGACTTGACATTGACAGCTGTATCAGGGCAGCTGAGAGCTATTTTGAAGCACAAGGTCTGCCAAAGAAGTGTTAGCATAGCGCCGGGCTAAATTGTAGTTGTGTGTTTATTGCTCAAATCAAACTGTCAGGTTTTCATGCTTAGGAGAATTTGAAATGGATTAAATACAGTTGTACGCTTTTGTAAACAATCATATTGTGTGGCTTTTTTCCAAATGACAAAACATTTTTGTATGATTAGCGCTCTGATTGGGTGCATAGGTTTTTGTTTGTCTAATTTGACACAGCTTTCTTTCTTTTTGGAACACATTTTTTGAAACATTTGTGTTTTCAGAGCATTTCAAGTCAAAGGCAGTTATATGTACTTTGGCAACAATATTTGAATGGTGCACTATGTAACCTCAGTGGAGGGTCTGCCGCTGGCTTGTCTCCATGGAGATTTTATTGCTCTACCTATGTTTCACAGTATGGCTTTAAACTTATACCCGTATGCTTTTACAGTATTGCCAAAAAACCTCACAAGAGACAAGTTTATTGCCATACTTTAAAACACGTGTGTCAAACTCAAGGCCCGTGGGCCAAATATCATTTTTCCACATCATTTTGTGTGGCCCTCGACAGGATTAATTAAAAGGTATGATGGTCTTAAAATGTCATTTTATCAGGAGATCCGCAGTTACACAGCCATATTTTTACATCTAGGCAAATGCATATATAATATTTGTATCTTGAATAAGTAATAAATACAGAAACAGTTATTTAACAAGTTAAAAAAGTAATTAGATTTATTTTACATCTGGCCCTTTGGGGGCAGCCATTTTGCTGATGTGGCCCTTGGTGAAAATGTGTTTGACACCCCTACTTAAAAATATTCCAGGCAATTACATCTCCATGGAGACAAGCAGATGGAAGACCAACTAACAAAAAAGTTACATGGTAATTTAAGAGATTTCATCAATAATTCAAAACTTTTATTTTGGTTTCAATAACTACAAAATTTTACTTTGACATAACCCCAAACCACATTAACTCTTAAAATACTAACAGTGACTGGATCAATCCGATACAGTAGAGTTTTATGCGCCGACTCTCACTATGTATTTTTGCTGAATTCCCTCTGTTGGAGAATGATTTGTTCTCAGTGACAGGCAGACATATTGTTTGAGCTGATCTCCTCCTCTTCTCAGCGCATTGGCTTTGGCTGGAATTGGGCCTGACCTCCATTAGCGTATTGTCATGGCTGTGTGCGCCTCACAGCAAATGGACTCTCTGTTTCAAATGAGATTTCACTTACGCAGGAGCACAAGTGACAGAGGCTGGTGTCTGCGTGAAGCAGTGGAACCGTGAGCTGTGACTGCTAAAGCCTGCGTGCCATCCAGACCTCCATTCATATAATACCTTTGGACTATAGTGACAGACAGAGGCAACATGAGGACAGTTTTCAAGTAGGAGCGGTGGTGGCTTGAACGTTGATGGTTTGAAGCTGTATTGTTGTGTCCTTGAGCAAGACGTGTCACTGGTGCTTGAATGTAATCTCTCAATATAAAGTTTTCTCTTAAAGATTCAAAATGCTGCTGTTATGATTTTTTTTTTTTTTTTTTTTGTAATTACTGAACCTCCTGTCCATCCATGAACCTCCATTATCCGGGGTTGGGTCACAGGGCAGCAGTCTGAGCAGGGACTCCCAGACTTCCCTCACCCCAGACACTGATTACTAATTAAACTAATTACTGAACCTATCAATATAAAAAAATAAAAAACATGAAAAAACTACAGGTTTATTCAATTATTAATGCTTGGACTTCGGACATTAAAGGTGCAGGTAACTCTTCTAGTCTCCATCTGCTTGTCTCCATGTGTGTTTTTGCTTTGCATGAAATATTACACCATTTGGCGTTAAACTTATCTATCTCAGTGGCAACACCATCAGGCCAAATAACCTAAACCTTAAACGTTAGGCTTTACTGTTAAAAATGTCTGCTAATCGTCGATGAGGAAAAGTGCACTCTGCCCTATGAAGCACTCACTAATTTGCCTCTTCACCTCCCTCCCCTCAACCTCCGCCTCTGTGAAGTCGTTAATCACAGAGCTCCTATTGGCATCACTGCTGTTTAACCAGGAGAGTGTCAGCCAGGCACAGTGCAAGTCCTATTAAGTCTGAGAGCGCAGGATATCTGGAGATCATTTACAAGAATCAACTAAGTATGACATAAAAATGATCAACAGAGCGCGGGGAAATCTAAATATGCTTTCGTCGTCAAGGGCAACGCCAAAATAATATGTTTTTTAAGTGAAACTTTGAATGCTGAAATGGGGTGGAAGCATTTCTATTTGTATTGCTTCCATGGAGTTGAAAGTGCATATGGAACTGACTTTTATCTTTTAACCAAGATTTATGAAGCTGCTTTCCTCAAAAAGTACAGCTTGGTTTTTGTCACTAATGAAATCTTGCATATTAATTATATATTTAGGTTGTGTCATGCTCCAGTGCGTTCGTTCCAACTGTCCATACACCATGGATTATTATTTGCTTTCTCCAATTGTCAGTCTTTGAAGCTAGCAATAATGTTTATAGCCTCATTTAATTGTTCATATATGATCTACCTTCAGTTTAAATATGGTAACAATTCCCTGAGGTTTAGATCAAAAGTTAAAAGTTTGGACGTGGATGTGCTGAATATTTATATTATGGGGTTTCATTGAAGGCATCAAAACTATGAATGAATTATGTAGCCATTTGCTATATTTTAGCTTCTTCAAAATCACTTTTGCTTTTGTACACTCTTGGCATTTCACTAACAAACCCCGACAAGGCGCTCCTGTGAAGTGAAGACCATTTCAGGAGACTTCATCATGAAGTCGATTGAGAGAAGGCCAAGGATTTGCAGCGCTGTCGACAAAGCAAAGGGTGGCTGAATCAAAAATATAACATATTTAGACTTTGCAGCATAATTCCATACATCTTGCGTCATATATGTGATGTCTTCAGTATGTATCTTGAATGAACATAGTAATCAAAAAAAAAAAATATTGAAAGAGAAGATGTGTCAGAAGTATTCTAATACTCATACTACTTTCCTGAATAGCTTTAGAATGATTTGAGGTGTATCAGAATATAAGACACATAGACTAGTACCTTTCCCCATAGAACCACTATGGATGATCACATGGGAATATAAAATAACATGTACTATGATTTGCTATATTGAATTGAAAATCACATCCTACTGTCTAAATAAAGAGTATCCTAGTATGAGGTCTGTAGTATGGAATAGTATAGTTTAGTATATTGACAACATATAGGTTAGATATGATTACGTAGAATTTTGTGTTTTACAGACCACTAAGATGCCTCAAAAAAACACTTTCGTCGTTTTGCTCTGCGGATAAAGAGTTCACAGCTACACAATATTGGAGACCCCTCTAACACCATGTAACTAACCCGAAAATAGCACAGCGCCCAGTGGATGAAGGGCCCTCGGCGTGGCCCTCAGCAGATGGTTTGTACAGGCGTCGGAGCTAAGAGGCATTGGCTGAGTCTGATTGTCCTTGAGTTGTCCATGTGCAACCCGAGGAGCCTCCCTGTGTCATTAGCATTCAGCGAGCAGAGAGCAGAAGTGACCGCAGCCCAGTGCGTTCTGATTGGATTACAGAGCGAGTGGCTACGAGACTGGAGACGGGCCAGGAGCAGAGCAGTGCCACTAAACACTACAATATACTGTGTTAACTGTGATGGCACTATGTATAAGTTGCAAAGTAGGGGCTGATCGATATGATGAGAAAAATCAAATTGGGATGTTAGATTCAGTGCTTCTTTGTTTAAAAGACACGTATTATGAAACGTTTTGAGCTTTTAACGCTTTATTTTTGTTGTACCTTTATATTTGAGTTGTATTTTTCATACTTATTTCATTAATCCACACAAAAATGCTCAATTTGCTACGTTTTACCTGAATTGTTGCGTCATGGATAAAACTTCAGACTTCTCCTGCACAGTTTAACCAACCACAGTTAAGATAGTAGGTGTCCATGAAATGTGATGGAACCGAAATTGTGATCTAGGCTAAAAGAAAAACCTTTTCACCATCAGTATTCAACTCATAGAAAATAAATTGTAATATTTTGCTGTCTCAGGTTTGTGATATCAGGGAAATTTGATCTTAAAATGCAACTATGCTGATGCTGGAGCTTGTCACACTTCACAATTTGACGAGACTTGATATTGCAATTTTGGGGGTTGCCTTTTCATTTTGAAGTTTGCATGTTTTCCCCATATTCCCCCATCACCTAAAACACAAAACATGATCTAATTCCCCATCTTGGAGCATCTGACCATGTGCTCCTGACAGACTTAATCCCAGCAATACCGAAAAATAAGATTTACTTATTTATAACTTAACCTTGACACCACCATCTTGCTATTGTGTCTTTATTCAAAACCCTCTCGCAATGTTGTTTCGAGTGTTCATTTATAACCTCGCAAGTCATTACTTTAAGAATACTCCTGCCATTCATCATAATGACAATATCAGACGCATTTAAAAAAAAAACCCTCCTTGGTAACACAGCGTTCACACATTTCCCATACAGCCTGACAGATGGAGCTCCGGACAGGCCGCGCGCTGCAGAAACATGCCTCCTCGCGATGAAGGGCCAGTCATTGAGGTGCCAGGGCCGTATGCCAGGGCCGTTTTGTGCCTGAGTGCTTGGAGAGGCGGGCTGCCCGGGGGCTGGAGGGGTGTCGAGGGGAAGTGGCTTCTCTTAAAGCTCCAATATTACATTATTTTCTGATATGTTGCATAATGTTTGATTTTTGCTGATCAAAAACATACCCAGAGTTGTGTTTTGTTTCATTCACAAATGTTTTAAAATCCTGCATAATTTAGACTGCTTTCTTCTCTCAAACAGAAAACTGGAATTGCTAAACTCTGATAAACGAAAGGTAAATGGCAGCTGTTAACTTTAAAGCTACCACTATATGACATCACAGGGTGGACCAGAGCGTTTCGATTTTGTAGACAGTCTAATCCAGGATTACTCAAACATGTGTGAATGAAACAAAACACAACTCCAGGTCTGTTTTGAGGACATAACAACATTATAACAGGGCTTAAAGCTCACAAGAGTCAATTTTGCGTAATATAGGACCTTAATGTGACAGAAAAGATGACATGGGCATGGGTAGCATGTCCTGTATTACCACTTAATGACATCACAAGGTTGAACAGAGTGTTTTAAGTTTGAGTGGAGAACATAAGCTCCTGAAAATGTGTTGTTTAAATCCATTTTGTATTTTTTCTTGAGTTTTTTGGCAAAGTTTGTTAATGTGTCCATTGTGTCACCATGGAAACTGCTGACCATACCGCCATAGAAATATATACACAACCCCCCAGCGTGATGTCACTGCAAAGTATTAATATGTAAAGTTGAATAGCGCTTGGAAATCCACATGTTAGAATTGATTTTATAGGCAGAGGTGGGTAGAGAAGCTAAAAATTGCAATGAAGGGCCGCTCACTGAGGTGCCAGGGCCGTACGCCAGGGCCGTTTTGTGCTGAGTGCTCGGAGAGTCGGACTATCCGGGGGGGCGGAGGGGTAGAGGGGTGCGGGTGAGCGGTGGGGCTTCTCTTAATGTGTCAGAAATGTGAAGCGCAGGCAGGAGCTCTTTGGCTGGCTCGGCACACACACAGATGACAGGGGCGGTTGGCAGCGCTCCTGAAGTCTTCTAAAGCAGGAAGAGAGCCACAGCCAAGTGTCAGCGGGTTCCTGTAAACATATAGAACAGCTTTAGACGCGGATTTAAATGGGACATGCAGAATAGATTTGTATACTTAAAGTGGAACGAAACACTAAATCAACTTTTTTTTTGATACTAAACTGTGTATATGGTATTTGAATAGCAATGTCTACTTTTCCTTGTCCCTTTTGGCAATTTTAGTGCTAACTAGGTAAATTTCCAGCTTTGTGTTCAAAAACAGTCAAAAATAAGTGGCCACTGCGATTTCAAGTACTACGTGACATCACATAGGACTGCCCTGATTAGAGACTTGTGGATATCTGTTAGAGCAATCACATTGTTCCTTATACCTCCACACCCTTCCCATCCTCACTCTCCTCTTTACTTCCTCCAGGTACTGCCTAGTTTAGCGGCTCTTTTTGAAATATGGTTGTGGGCAGAGTTTGTCTAATCCCACTTTAACATGTCGTAACATATTGTCATACCTGGAATAGTTTTTTTTGGATGTCAGCCTTTGGTTTGTTAATAGGTCTATGGCGTTATAGTTGACCACATTTTTGTATTGGTTGGATTATAAGGATTTTTATGGACCACAGCAGAAAGAGAAGGATGGTGATAGATGGAGATTTGAAAATGTATTCTGCTTTTTACATTGGATTAGATACACATTAGATTGTGTTAACGCTCTCTTTTTCACTTTGTCAGACTTACAGGCCAAGTGCCCTCTAGTGGTGTCTGTCTTACAACTTTTAGGATAACTATGGTCAGATAAAGTATTTGTACACAAAATGCAGCCAGCCCTATGACTAGTATTGTAACCAAAAAGGCTCAGTGTTGGTTCAGTGTCTTCCCCACCGATGCAACAAAATGTGGTTTGACAGAAATCAAACTGAGAAATGTGCTTTGGCGAAGTGGTGGAACATAAAACAATGAATGATAATGGCAAAATATTAATATGTGATCAAATGAAAGGTATGCATAGAAGAATGTTCCTAAAATAGGCTCTACGCACAACAGCAGCCTCACTGTTAGTGTCACTACTTCCTGTCCAATTGTTTCTCTGTGAGGTTTTTGCAGATTCGAGATAAAATGAATAAATATTTAAAGATCAGGCAGTGGTCAGGGAGCTGCGGGTGGACGTCACTGACAAAATATTAAAAACTAAACAAATCAATCTGTTTAATATTGAGAAATACTAAAATAACTTTGCAAACTGAAGTAATCTACATATAAAAACGGGTAGTCTTTACTCTCATTTTTATTTTAATCAAATGTTGATCTCATATTTTACTCTTTTAATAAAAGTTGGCATTAGGTTTAAGACGCAGAGATCTAGCAAGCTGTGCACAGAGCCTCTTGAATTGACTTAATCCCTTGCACATTTCACCACTACAGTAACACCAGCAGCAATATAAAGCGAATATTGTAAAAATCAATATAAACTAGCATACGTGTCTGTTTTAAGCCCAGTGGAAAATACATGTTATGTGGGGGGATAGTGCTAGTACTGCAGAGGAGAGCATTGCGCAGTGGAGCCTCTTAAGTGAATAAACACTTAGCCGTGCGAGCTGCAGCCGGTGCATTCCTGCTCCGTTAGCTCAGGCCTCTCTCTGCTGCGTAGGCTAGCTCTGGTGGCACGCTGAGGTCATCCTGGACGAGGGGAGGAAGGGGGGCAGTAAATCTACACCACACTACTGCGAAACATTATGCCTTTTAATGCTAGATTTATACACTCCAGTTTTAACATCCAAATATAACGGCTGATGGTTTAATGAGTTTTAATAACTGTGAGGCTGGGAGCTACTCTCACTGTACTCGAATGGAGCTTGGGAAACATCTCAAAATGAATGTTATGGGGAAAATAAGTTGATTTTTCAGGTCAATGATTTGGTTCTCAGCGCAAATGGTTGATACTCAGATTAGCATAAGATTTATTGACCTTGTTTATGGCTAATATTTCTGTAATAGCTAAGCCTCCCCTAACAAAACCTGGCACAAAGTTCATTGTCTTATCTGTCACCATAAATAAACAGAAGTGAAATATTTTTTTTAGCAATACCTCGGTGCCATTATTCAACTCTGACGTGATGGGACTTCAAAGGACTTTAAACCGTAAGATTAATCTGGCAATCTTGTGGAGCCAGTCCCTCGCGGATCATGAGTTTGGATATTTCTTTCAATAGCAGTCGTATAGGCCCCTGCGCTCTAACTGAAAGTACGACATTATCCAATTGTAAAATGTTAACACAGCCTATTACCTGTCGATAATCATGAAAGAAAAACTGACACACAGTTCAGTGTCAGAGCACACGGAGGTGGAAGCTATTTCTTCACTTGTAATGGCAGTAAGTTGTAGTTTTATCACTAGAAACGGCATTAAGCCATATGATCAATATTGAGTTTGTGGAGTGGAAATATCCAACTAATTAAAGCCTCTAGCCTCTGCTTTGACTGTGGGTACAGGAGTTCTCAGTGGCTAAACCTGCAGGTAGAGGACACGTACATGTTTTTCTCATTCTTAGTATATGGACAGGCCTCACGTGAAAGCTTCAGAACCTCCAGAATTCACTCTTTGAGCTGCAGAGGCTGCACTAGCACTGATTCATGATTGGCTGTAGGTGCTGTAGTGACAATTTAGATCAGAGGGAGTCATTTTAGGCTTAAACACTTCAGATTTGAAACTGGAAACTCAAATGAAAGACTCATGTGAGGCTCAGTCTGAGTTTCTGATTGGATAATTGTCTTGAGAGCAAAAACATCAAATTATAGCACAAACAACTTAGCCATCGTGTCCAATGTTTTTGTAATTACAATTATTCAGTGAGAGCTATTATTTGATTTGAACATGTTCGCCTCATTTCTGGGAACACGGACAGGTCAAGTTTTTGAAATTTTAAATTAAAATCTCGCTTACAGTCCCTTTTTAAGCGAATCTGGTTCAACATCTGTTGCCTTTCTGTTTGGATATTTCTTCCTCATCCATTGAGTAATTTTACTGCCCACCCTCTGAGATTTCACCAAATTTTAGAAAGTGAATTCATCCTTTCAGTACATATGACATCACAAGTACTATATAGGTCTAATACTATTTACCGTTACTGCATTACCACATACAGTATCCGTCCATCCTGCTCCTCAGCACATGCCTGTCTAACATTACACATCCTGTTCATATACACACTGGTATTCTGCTGACATGATCGGCTTGCGCACTGTCACTAGCTGAGCAGCATTTGAGAAGAATCAGACCCCTGCGTGATCCCGTTGAACTCATTTTAAATTCAAAATGTCGTATCAAGTGTCTGCTCAGATTGTGTACACCTCACACCAAATTCTCTCGATCCTAGTGGCAGTGTCTGGCTCCTAAGTGTGACAGATTGTAGCAATACCAGTGAAGTCAAAGAGCTTTTCTTACCCACTCCATAACCGCCTGTCAAACCCAATGTTCCCACTGAATCCACAAGCCCTGAGCTGCTACTGCTGGCATCTGAAGCATCATGACACTTCTTCTTCTCAAATGTACTTTAGTTTAATTTACGCTTGTGTAAGTGATGCTGTTAGTTGAGGTCATCTTCTTCAAGTATGACAAGTTATGTTGTTCTAATTATGACTTGGATTGTGGGATAGATAGATACCTGTGCTAAATATTTATAATACAGGGTGGCCCAAAAGTCATTGACAGTTGAAGAAAATGTATATCCCTTTTGTTTCTAAATATTTTTATTTTATTTTTTCAGAGCATTTAGAATGACCCTTCCGATATTAATATGAGCAAATACAGCACCGAGGAACAAACCCTCATTATGCAGTGGTACTTTGAGTCACATGGGTCAAATTCAGAAACCCAGCGGTGTTACTGTCGACATTTTAATACCAGAGATGCCCCAAGTGTAAATGTCATTAAAGGAATAATAAGTGGTTTTCAAAGTGTGATCTCCGGAGACCTGACTAGTCCTCATTTCTTCCTGTGGGGCTATCTTAAAGAAAAGGTGTTTGTGAATAAACCTCAGACAATAAATGACCTAAACCGTAACATAGAGGATCAAATAAAAGCCATAAGCCCGGAAATGCTTTCAAATGTTCTGCAGAGTGTGGTGGATAGAGCTATTCAGAGCTAAACTAAAAATGGTGGACAATTAAAAAACATTATTTTTTTAAATTTGGTGATTTTTACTTCCCCTAGTTCAAGTAGTGATAAGTTGAAGTGTAAGTGAACAATTATAACCGAATATATTGCCAAAAATCTCGGAAGGCTAAAATTTGCTGAGTATAACTTAAATTATAGGAGCTATTGAAGATTTAAAAGTGTCGGTGACTTTTGGGCCAACCTGTATTTATAATAGTTTCACATAGTGCTAAATTAATGCAGCAGTGATTTCTAAAACGCGTCTACCCATGTCATCAACACTTAAAATCCATCCAAAATGAGTGACACTGTATGCGCAAGGAAAACTTTTTTTTGGCAGTTTAAACCTTCATTTAACAAATTAAAGGTGAAGTCATGTTATTTTTAATTTGTCAAATAATCACTATTGTGTAAATCAGACGAGCTTCGGCCCACGGTTGCTAAGTACCAGAACTGGATTTACGTCTATGCGTGACATAACTGCTGCCCATGTCCAACCAGGACTTAAAATCAGAAACTTTTACATCTTTAATGTAATCATGGTAACTATGTTTTAATGAAAGGTGGAGTCAAACCCCTCAAACTCACCAGGGCTGCACTATTTTGGGAAAACTGGCTTAATTGCAAGTATTGCCATTATATTTGTGTTATGTAAAAAAAAAGTCAGACTCTGTTCAGATTACATTTTAGATTTGATTATGATATATTGTACAGCCCTATTCTGAAGTGACAAAAATACCAGATTTCCATGACTATATTGTAAGTCTATACACGTTCAACATATCAATTTCTGCATTTATTGCCATATTAGCACCAATTTGGTTATAGCCATGCTGCTAAGTTTTTTTCTTCTAAATGCTTCACTCCCCACTGTTGCTAGCATAGATGTCTTATTCAAGCATGCAAATTAGGGCTAAATGATTTGGGAAAAATGTCGAATTGTGATTTTTCTGACAAGCATTACGACAGGATTTGTGATTTTTGATGTTTAAATAATGGGATTTTTTTTCAAAGTTCACATTTCAAGCCCAGCAAAATTAACAAAAGAAATATTACCTTTCAAATAGCATTTCTGGCTTGATCGTTAATCTCGCAGCCCTAATTTAAACATATAAAAGACAAACCAGTCAAAGAACGCCTTCCTTACATAGCCCGCATTGTTTAATATATGAATAAGCCAGTGTAAAGACGCGCACAAAGCATGCATATGTATTGTCAGTGGCTCGCTTCTCTCCCCGTGGTAGTAAATTCCAGAGATGTAGAAGTGAAAAATCTTGTCTCCTTGTGAGAGATGGCTCATTTACATGGCGAGCGTGCGTGCTGTGTTTCCGTGGTTACGGTCTTTGGGGGAATCTGCCACTGTAGCAGGCAACATGGAGTCAGGACTAGTGCGCTGCAGGATGTCGGGCTGATGAGTTTACCGAGTTCAACCTAAATGATGTTTGCATATTGTTGATAATGAGAATGGTAAAATAGACTGGAGATTGCCTGAATACACATGAATGAACTGGGATGTATTTTGCATTTTGTAATAATCAGTAGTGCATTACTTTATTCTGTTGCGGTGAGGGTAATTTGTTCATTCACATCTTGCAATTTATAGCATTGATATCCCAATAATTTGTAATGATTTGTATAAGCTCTGTGGTACAAATGGCTTGCTTTAAAGAACACATTTTATTCACTCTTTTTTGGAGTTTTTAACCATGTTAGAATTTTGCTCCCTCATTAAATACATACCTGCAGTTGTATTTCACGTCATTTACGCTGGTTTCAGTAATCCCCTGAGCCTCACAAAACACTTGTTTTTAGATTCCCGGGAGTTTTGTCATTCATAGACAGTTTTAAATCTATAAATCGCTGTCAGACTTTAAGCATTTCTGTCATTAAATCGTGCTCATTCCTGCCGAGTGATTATATTAACACATCCAGACATGTGCCTCATTACTTAGTTTAATTGTTTTGCGAGTTCTAAATCATGAAATGCAAAAGTAGAGATGTGCAAGAGCATGTTTAAAAGCCAATAACAATACAAGTAAAGCATAATATTTGTCCTTTACAATGTCTCGATGTTGTGGTTAGCAGTGCTGTAGTGTTTATCCCTTTTGAAACCTAATGAAATGCACATAGGGAATGTACTGATTAAATTCCCCCCCTAATCTAATGTACCTCTGTGTTTTGCAGGCATGCTGGTTGTGAACGTAACCTGGAGGAACAAGACGTATGTGGGCACTCTGTTGGACTGCACACGGCACGACTGGGCTCCCCCGAGGTGAGCCAGACCAGCTCGTCGTTTACTATTCCACCCACAGAGCGCAGAGGAGCCGCTGACGTTCAAATATGCATCCTCCAGTTTGCTAGATTAGATGATGAAACACGCTGTACATCATTTCTCGGTGGTTGTGAAAGCCAACAAGCCCAGATTTTATTTAGTGCCTGTCTACTGTCACACATTGTAGTAAATGTCAAGCCTGAAATGGATGCATGAATCATTTATGTACCGTCCTCAGCCTTCGCCCTGTTACATTCTGTGTGATATGAATCTGCAGCAGAGGCAACAGCTCAAGGATATATTGCACTGGCTCTGCGCTAACGGCCGCCTGCTGGGGAGCTGTGTTCTTTATCTCCAGCCCGCCGAGCCTCCAATCATTGGCAAACAGCTGATGTCCCAGGAGGTGGCTGTGGAAATGGAAAGCTGCTCTAACAAGCCAGATTGCAGAATCCAATTATTGGACTAATAGCTTTTTCTCAACACTGTAGAACATTCCCCACAAACGTGGCGCTTTCTTAGATTAGTGGGCGGTGGCGTGGTGTTCTCCAAGTGCAGTATTTGTCTTTGCTAAAGGGATAGTGCTATGAACATGTAGTGCTGGTAGATACACTAGTTCATTTAATTCCTACTGTTGTTGAAAGGCACTGTACCTGTTACTGTCTTAAAAAATGTAAAAAACAAAACAAAAAAACTTCTTTTTAGAAGCAATTTTTGTTATTTTTCACTTACCTTAAGCATTCTGAGCATCCTAATTAGTCACTGCAATGAGTTTATAAGTGCTTTTCACAGCTCTCAGAAGCCAGTGCGCCGGTAAAGCTAACAACAGCTACCATGCTAACATGCACTTCCTGATTATCGGACAATAAAACGTTTTATGATTAGATGCAGTTCCCACAGCAGACTTCTTTTGACTTCTAGAGCCGAATTTAAGCAAATTTTGCTTTAATACCTGGGGGAAAATGAGTGAGGAACATGTTTTAGTTTGAACTTTTGGCACAGTCCAGACAGAACGCAGTGGACCTGTGCTAATATAATATATCTGTTCTGGGACAAGACAAATTTTGCTCAAATACATGGGAAAAGTCGGATACAGGGCCATTAAGTTGTCAGTACAGTCTCATTGAGGTGTGAACTAAAGCAAGCCAAAGCAACTATTATGAAATACTGTGGAATTCTGATCTTCTAATCCAGACTGCATATAAAAGGAAGACGAATATAACTCAAAAGCAATACTCAAATGCTGAACTTTATCATTATTTGTTTGGGATTGGGTTACAACCATCACGCCTTTGTCAGTATAAATAAACAAATCTTGAGAAAGTCGTCCCATTCTTCACCTCCAGAGTGCCAGTTTTTATGTCGTAGGGAATGTACGATGTTTATCTACAGGGGAATCTGGCTCCTGCCCCCATCTAAGAGTACGACGTCATCACATTCTCGTAAAATTATTTATTATTTCAATTGCCATAGAAACTACATGATATCTTGTTTATTGCGTATGCTGTTGCGAAGTGTTCTACCCGTTGCTTTCTCATATTTTTATCCTCTCATCAGCGAAGCATAGCACAAAACCTGTCTGCTCCTGTCTACTTCAAGTACTAGCATATTTATATCATGTAGAAACTGTAGGAATGCAAGTTGGAGCGTCCATTATGCACAGTGAGAAACAATCCAACCGCTAATGGATATCTGCAGACCAATGCATCATAACATGTCTGAGTAATGTTCTAAAGACGTTGTGTTTTTACTCCCTGCGCTCCCATAGTTTTCAGCACGACTACATTAGATCCAGGGCATGAATAATTCAGGAAGCTTTGGGCTCTCGCAGTATAAACTTGAGTGGTAATGAGAGTGAATCCACCTGCCACTATCACACACTCTCTACCCGATCCGCGTCACCCGCTGAGGCTCAAATTGTTTGCTAGCACTTGTAGCAGCAGCTGTGAGCCATGCACCAGTCTTTTTATCAGAGACAGCCAACCTTCAGTTCTGTGCATGTAGATAATGGCTCCACTGTGCAAGGCCAAGCTACAATCTGAACTATGTAAATGGATGTTGTGATTATGTAGCGGCGTATGCTAGCTGACACTTTTTGAATAGCCCACTTTACAGATGATGTCACAACCTTAGACAAAGAAAAGCGGTACATGGTGTGCATTCTGCATTCAAACACTTTCTAAAACCAGAAATTGTGTATGAAAAACAAGTCAATGTTAGACGGAGATGGGTAGTACATTTACCGTCATTTCACAGCCATAGGGCGCACCGGATTATGAGGCGCAGTTCAGTTACGGTGCTTTTTCTGCATTTAACACATAAAAAAGGCGCACCGGGCCTTAGGGCACAGGCACGGTAAAACATGCATGTTAGTTTAGCTTCCTTTGCCTTTTTTAGAGCACATACTGTGTTCGGTTGTGCTTTATTCAAGTATTTAGCATATGCTCACATCATTTTTTCAATCAATTCACAAATCCATCAAAGTCTTCATCCTCTGTATCTGAAATGAACGGCTGCGCTAGATTTCTATAAAAATGCACTAGGTTCCCTCTCGTCACTATAAGAGTCTGTTTTGTTGCCGTATCGCTCTGCGTGAACGATGCCGACTTTTGCGAAAGCTCAAAGAACAGTGCAAGCAGATACGTGAGCCCAAGCATCCACAATCCATTCACAAATCGTGGCGTAACTCGCCCGGCGCTGCCTCCCAGTATTTGTAAAGCTGTGTTCGCCGTCTGTCATCCATCGCTCCCACGATGTACGCAACTTTTACCCGCGCCTTATGGTCGTGAAATTACGGTACATTAAGAGTACTTTTTGAGCAGCATACTTTTACTCCTATTTGACTATTACTTTTTAATTATTTAATTATTATTTATTTTGTACTCTTACTTAAGTACTTAAGTAGTTTTCTCAAATACTTTTAACTCTTTATTTTAATTATTTCTTGGACCACCGCTTTGTACTTCTACAGTGTGGCCCAAAAGTCCAGGATATTACAACTTTGTGATGTGATGTCACAATCTATTTTAGCAACTGTGAAATGTGCTATTGGCAGTTTATTTTGAGGTATGGGAGATCATTATTTTTTCATCCATATCTAAACTTACAAGGAACATTTTCAGAAATAACTCATGCTGGCTTTCAGATTACATCATTCTGTTGGCCAATTTTATTAAAAACAGATCAGTCACATTAAATTAGGTTAAAATGCAAAAAGTCTGTTGTAATACAGTAAGTTCTTGGCTCTAGTCAATAACAGAAATGAGTAAACTTTTGTGAACTGGATATTTGGATATTTCATGGCAAAATACAATGTAATCTATCAATAGGAAAAAAACTGTCTCTTGCTGAGATTATAACATCATCCCACTCAAAATTTGAAGACCAACAATACAAGACTGATGCAGAGCTAATAAAATAACTAGGTCCCTTTAGATTTTTGGTTTGGTTCATGTAAAAACCACATAGTCTACATTATGCAATTAAAATGTTTACAGTATATAGTAATCATAAACATTTTCCGAGTTGATTAATATAACGCTAAGCACTTTGTTTATCATAACGAGAGTCTTAAAGGTCTATATAAAGCTTGGCTGCTAATGAGCCTGTTACAACTTACACAAGTATCGTGTTTAACTTGAAAAACTGCCAATACATTTAAGTGATGCTAATGCTGTTCTTCATTCCAACATTCAGCTATTTATCACAGATTTTCTTTTTAACGTAGAGCTAATATGACCTCGAGTATGTTGATAGTTTGCATGTGAGTGGGGTTGGAAGATATTGACTAAAGTATTTATATATTTTTTGTTATCCTGATAAGATAATTTGAAGTGTTATTTAGCAATCTATTTGACATGTGTTAAATTAAACCGTAACGTCTTAGTGTGAGGTTCAAGTATTGCAAAAATGTCAGCAAGTACAACTTTAAACCCTTGGAAGTTCAGATCAGTTTTATAGTTATAGATATTATACTTGAGATTCTAATTTCACATATTTTCAAAACAAGTATTTTGATGGACATGTAGTGAACTATATATACCCGTAGTAGAGAGGCAGAGGTTGTATTCCCCCAAAATGTACCAACACGTTTAAATCCTGTACTGTTCTAATGGTTTTCTGTCTTCTTCTGTTCCAGATTCTGTGAGTCTCCCACCAGCGACTTGGAGATGAGAAATGGGCGCGGGCGGGGTAAACGCATGAGACCGAACAACAACACCCCCATCAACGACAACAGCAATTCATCAGACAACAAGGGCACTACCAATAACAAGACCCGCGGTGCGTCCAACAGCAAGGGTCGCCGTGGCAGCCAGACCCCCTCCGAGCGCCGCACCCCTCCCAACAGCAACACTGAAGACGTCAAAGCCAGCCCTTCCTCCGCCGGAAAGCGCAAAGCAAAACCTACTTCGGACATGGAGCCGAATTCTAGCTCAGAGGACTCTAAAGGCAACAAGCGGATGCGTACAAATTCGAATAGCGGAGTAGTAGGCGGGGTACACTTGCCGACTATAAAAGCAGAGCCTCTTCCTCCTCCCATTGACCGGACTTGCCCCTCACCGGTTCTCATTGACTGCCCCCATCCCAACTGCAATAAAAAGTACAAACACATCAACGGACTCAAGTATCACCAAGCTAGAGCCCACAACGATGATGATGTTAAGTTGGAGAATGACGGTGATAGCGAATACGGAGAAGATTCCACTCTCCACCCTGAACCAGGAAGCTGCAATGGAGCATCAATATCCCAGAAAGGTTGCATATCACCGGCGAGATCGGTAACACCAAAAGGTAGAGGGTTCGACGCCCAAAGTCCTTCGCCATCGCCGGGCAAGTTTGGGTCCAAGCCTGGAAAAAAGAAAGCCATGGAAGTCGAGGCAGAACCCATGGATGGCTGCGAAGACGGGGTCTGCCTAACTGATGAAGCGAGCAACGATGGGTTAGATGACAAGAGAGGTGGGAAAAAGGTTGGGGGGAAGGCTGACAAGTTGGCGCAGAAAAACATGAAGTCTCCGCGGCCCGTCGCTCCAGGATCTGCAGCGTCCCAGCAATTGTACACCTTTCCTCCCAACAATCCAAACTCCACTTCAGCAGTAGCGCCAGTCATGCAAGGTATCCCCAAAAGCCCTCAAATGAAGGGTGCGCAACCTAAACCGCCAGCTATAGCTGACCCTGCTTCGAATAACTCCAAAGACAAGAAAAAGAAGGAAAAGAAGAAAAAGGATGGATTGAAGGACGCGGAAAGCCCTAAACCGGCGGGAAAGGGTATAAAAACAGAGGACGGGAAGGTCCCCTATCCAGATCCCTGTGAACAAGGGAACAAAGGAGATGGACTTCTTAACGGATCCTCAGACCCGCACCAGAGTCGGCTAGCTAGCATAAAAGCGGAAGCTGACAAGATTTATAGCTTCTCTGATAATGCGCCAAGTCCGTCGATCGGTGTGGCGAGTAGGATAGACGGAACTGGCATGCCGCAGCCCCTAACACCCCTTCACATGGTCAGCCAGAACGGAGCCGACAACGCCTCAGTGAAAACCAACAGCCCTGCCTACTCGGATATCTCAGACGCTGGGGAGGACGCGGAGGGTAAGTTGGAAGGAGTCAAAACTAAGACGGACGAACAAGGCATTCGGGAAAGCGTCAAGAAAGCATTGTTCCCAAATCAACCATCTAACAAAGACTCCCCGTACTATGCTGGATATGAGGCCTATTACTCACCCAATTACGTCAACCCAAGTCCCGGTGGGCCCAATCAGGGGACGCCAGCAGGGGAAGGGCCGGTGAAATTGAAAAGGGAGGACGACCAAGAGCAAGGTGAGGACAAAGTCAAGGTGGAGATTCACGAAGATCGCAAACCAGACGTCAACACTCCCGGACAGCAGCCGCAGCAGCCATCGGTCATCCAGCAGAGGTCCAACATGTACATGCAGCCGCTGTATTACAACCAGTACGCCTACGTCCCGCCCTACGCCTACCACCCCGACCAGGCCTACCACAACCACCTGATGAGCACTAACCCGGCCTACCGACAGCAGTACGAGGAGAGGCAGAGACAGATGGTGGAGCAACATCGTGCTGCAGAGAAGAAGGATGTAAAAGAGAGGGAGGCCATGAAAGAGGACTGGAAGCAAAAGAGTCCGCTGCCTCCAAGTCTCTCCAAAGCCCCCAACCAATCTGAGCTGGGGAAGTCACAGCCTCAGAGCAAATCTAGAGACTCTCCGTCAGAACCCAAGTCTATGGTCGGTCTAAAGGGAGATGAGCCCAAGACACCACAGGCAGAGGGGCTGAAGATGAAGCTGACAGATGGGGCCCACCATGGGAAGGATGACTCCAAACAGGCTCTGGAGGCCCGGGGACAGGCGGGGATGGAGCAGGCCATGTGGTACAGACAGGTAACATCATTTTATCCACTGTAGTATGTTGTATCGGTGTACTTGATATAGCTTTTTGCATGTAAATGTAAAAAGATTCAACGCGCTGTTTTCAGTTTGTAGAGGTGGATAGTACTCAGTTACTTGAGTAACTTTATAGAAATTGTACTTTTCAGAGTACAGTTCAAGCATCACACTTTTACTCGAATACTGTTACTTCAGTATAATTAAGTAGGAATAAAGATTCTGGGTCCCTCTTCCCACTGTAAGTCTACAAGTGACAAAAGCTTTAAGTTGACAAAATGAAATGATTTGTGTTTCTTGCGCCGCTCCGTCAGATATGATTTAGTTTCATTTCTAATATTTGTGGTCTATCCTATGAAAATATTTTGTATATTATTTATTATTTTGTCCTTCAAATTACATCAACTTCAAATTTTAAATCAGATGTTACGGCCACATAGTTGCTTCTAGTTTCACTCTAAGTAATTTCTTGGACCACTACTTGAGTAATATTATTTTGTTACTCTTACTTGGGTAGAGTAGATACAAGTTTTACTCACCCCTGTCAGTTTGTAGAATCATGTGAAGGCCTTTTCTATATTTTTAGAGATATGTTTGAAAATATATAGATATAAAAGATGTTCATAATTTAAAGTATAATAAAGTATAAAATGTCTATTGCTTTGTTTCAGAAAATTAGAGATCATGATATAGCGATTTTACCCATAACTGCATATCACCAAAGGAATCACAATTAGATTTTTGTCTCTGTATCACCCAGTCCTATGTAATACTAATAACATGTTGTTCCACCGCAGTATCCTGAGAGCCAGAAGCCGTCAGTTGAGGAGGAGCACCAGCAGCCGCCCCGGTGGAAGGACGAGCGGGAGCGGGAGCGGGACAGGGAGCGTAAGCTAAAGGAGGAGCGGAGCAGGCCCAAAGACTCTCAGAGTGGAGCTAAAGAGGAGGCTAAGGACAGCGAGCGGCTAACAGAGGAGCACCGCGCCCTCAGCAAAGACTCACGGCCTAACCCACACATGCAGTTCTCCTCCCCCCTCGCACAGCACCAGGGGTACATGCCCTACATGCACGGGTACCCTTATGGACAGGGCTTTGACCCCAACCACCCCGGGTACAGGGGCATGCCCTCCGTCATGATGCAGAACTATCCAGGTACACACGCTACTTCACTCACACTGGATATGAAAGTGTTTAACCGCTGTTCGGAGAAAGCAACACTTTTGTATACGCAAATATTTAACCAACATAGTTACAGGATTTTGTTTTTATCAGTTGCTGAAACGCAAATTAAAGTTAATGAACATGTTGGCTTCAATTTGTACAATAATTTTAAAAATCTGTTTTGAACTAATTGAGTCTCTGAAATTTTGCTCATTTTGGTGTTTTGGTATTTTTCAAAATCAGATCTTTTTTTAACAATTCATCTTTTTCAAAGGAATGATAACTGCACCGCTTGGCACAATTGCACTTTGCCAGTTGAAATGATTAGTGGATGAATCATAGCTCCTCTGAGACAGTGTGAGCTGTAATGATGTGATGCTAGGAAATTAATTTGATTCCATCAGTGTTATCACTTAGGTTAAGTAGTATAAGTAAGCATTAAACAACAAGGAGCTGTGCATTAAAACTGCAGAACGTACAGCTGCAGAAGTTGTTTAATGCACCTATACCACGGTTACAAACTCAAATGTCTCACTTATGAATGTGAAAAGCCACTGTCTGTAAATGCCTCAAATATTAGTTATCAGCTGAAGTGGGTCTTAACACTGAAACTCTGCGCACAATCACATTTATAATAGAGCTTCTAAACTGGGCAGTACCTGGAGGAGTAAAGAGGAGAGTGAGGGGGGAGGAAGGGTGTTCCTCAGTCACATATGAGGAACAGTGTGATTGGTCTAACGATATGCACACTTCAAACTCCACCCCTGTAGCCAGGTGTTTTTGATCAGAAACACCTGCTGGTAATCAGGGCAGTCTTTTGTGATGTCACCAACTACTGGAAATTGCAGAAGCCACTGAAGGCAGCACACACTTAGATTCAGGCATTTTTGACTAGATAGTTGCATTATAGCTGCCAAAGAAGATAATGCTATTAAAACACCATATATGCAGTTAAGTAGAAAAAAAGTCTCTTATGTATTTAGTTCCACTTTAAGCATTTGTTGACCTGTTGGTATGGTACTGAGAGCAGTGCATTAATCAAAATTAACACTTAGCCAATGGATTTCTCACTACCTGTGGTATAATGCACTATAACTGACATAAATGTTAACATGATCTTCTCCTTCCAAGGTTCGTACCTACCCGGAGGCTACCCCTTTTCCCCATACGGGAGTAAAATAGTTGGTGAGGAGGGCAGTGAGAAGTCTCGTGCTAGTCCCACTGTGACTAAAGCCGCTCCGGACTCCAAAGCGCTGGACATTCTGCATCAGCACGCCAGCCAGTACAAGAGCAAGTCCCCCACAGTGGGCGACAAGGCTCCGCACGAGCGGGACAGAGAGGGGGAGCGAGGAGCGACCGGGGACAGGGAGCGCGATGTGGAACGGCCGCGCTCCTCCCCCTCACAGCGCATCATGCCCTCACACCACCACCTGGGATACCCTCTGCTCTCAGGGCAGTACGACCTCTCCTACTCCACAGGTACGTGTGCCCCACCCCAACACCAGGCAGGAGGAAGTGCTATTTAACGTGTACAGGTTTGGTTTTGAACTGTTTCATACACATAAAGTGGGACTAAATACCTAAACTCCTCCCACAATCACATTTCAAATTAAGCTGCTAACTTGGGCAGTACCTGGAGGACCAAAGGGTAGATCAATGGGGAGGGGAGGGGTCTGGACATATGAGGAACAGTGTGATTGGTCTAACAGGTATTTACATTTCAAACTCTGTCCCTGCAGCCAGATATTTGTACCGATAATCAAACACCTGGCTGTAATCAGAGAAGTTATGCGTGATGTCATGTAGTACTTGAAATTGCAGCGTCCACTGGAAGAAAGGCTCAGTTTTTGACCGTTTTTGAGCAGAAAGCTGCGAATTTAGACTAGGAATAACACAATGTATACAGTTTAGCAGCAAAATAAATTGATTTAGTTTTTAGTTCTACTTTAAAGTACCAGTACTACACTACACATTTTGAGAACTTCTTAAAGATGTAACTTCTTTGGTGATTGCTGAATAACTAGCTTGTCATGGGGGATATAGAAGTTTAATACTATACTGTGGAACTTTTTACGCAAACCAATGACATGCCCATGGAGACAAGCGGATGGGGACTCTCCACCAGAAAAGTTACAGAATGCGCCTTTAAGAATAAATATTAAAGTACTACTAAAATATAATTCAGAGCAAAATACAACTTTCAGTGTTCCCAATAACATTTTAGATTAAGTAATGTGTGGCCAGGCCTAATTCTGCTGGGCCTGCATCTATTGGCGCAGTGAAGTAAGCCGTTTGTGACAAGCTGAGAACAATGACAGCTCGAGATAAACCTGCTAAGATGATTATCGGAGGCAGTTTAAGCACGAACATTATCAAAACCAGTCTGCTGGAGGTGTGTTCACTTTAAAAAACACAGAGGAGCTTCATGGATTACAATGTACCGGCATAGGGAGGTATATTTTTTGATGTGGATGCAAATTAGACAGCTCAGAAAGTAAAATTGGAATTACATGTGATACGTTTGTTTTATATTCATTGTCGGTTAGAGGAGGTTAGAGTTAGACATGCCTTGTGGATGTCATGAGTAAATACAGAGAGAAAAGCGGCAGGAGAAAAGTGCTAGCTAATCTGCACTTCTAATTACACTAGATTGGAACATAATTGGGCCATAAAACACTGTCACAAAACTGAAAAACAAATTACACAAAGCTTTGGCAGCATATGTAAATGTTGTACTTTGCTTTTGCGTAACAGCAAAATGTATTCTCGTCGCCAGGGAACTGGGGGGTTGATTATTTCCTATTTGAATGTTAAAAGTTCACACGACCAAGCGCTCCAGGTGAATTGGAGTGTATGTAAACAGTACGGCTAATACCAAAGGCTAAAGACATGTAGACGTTAAACAAATATTTGCTTAATATGTTTGACTGAACCTTTACGTCATTTGTGTGAGACTTATTTTTTGTTCTTTTTTCACACACACATCGAGTTCACTAGAGCGGTGGCGTTACAGTTAGGGATGCGCCGGTACAATACTGCTATCGGATATCAATTGCTTGATCAGGTATCGGCTCCATGATATCGGTTCAGCCAATGTATTGTAAGACTATACTGACGGATGTTGGCCCTGAAGTTTTGCTGAATGAAAGCTGTGCTGTAGTTACTTGCAGGATAATTGAATATGTTTTGTAATAAGTTTCAGTTTTCGTTCAGTACCCTGATATCAGTTACTAACTACAGTATCACAGGTACAATATCTACAGATTCAAAGATACTTAAAGGGCCCATATTACTGTATACTGTTTTGTGTAATGTAGGACCTTTGAGTATTGAGATCAGTACTGGAACTGAAAACGCAGCATCCCTCGTTAGTTGGGAAATGTCCCAGTTACCATTTGCCTGGAACACACCATTGACTGTTCCTGAAAGCTGTTGGTAATGGTTTCGAATGCAACCATGACTACCAGCCCGTCTGTATACCCCCTCCTCCAACCCTCCCTCTCCTCTTCCTCTCCTCTTCCTCACCCTCCCCCCTCCTCCTGCCTGACAAAACACACAGCCATTACACTGAAACGCAAGCCTGCAGAGACACAAACTAGCTGCAGTGTTTGCATACAACACAGGACAGGTGCCAGGGCTCTCTCAGCACAAAAACAGTTACAAAAGAAACCTTCCCTCATCCGCGTGGGCTCTGTACTCCGGCGGAGGAGTACGAGGGTATGAGGAGTCGTGCTCTGGCCTGGTTTGGCTGTGACAAGGCAGTGCCAGAGAGCTGTGCCGCAGTGAGACAATACGCCGCTCTCTCTGTGGGTCTTCTGAGGACAAGTGAAAGCTAGGGCTGTAATGAAGACGTGAGATCAGAGCCACAACAGCACGGACAACGGGGACATCTAGTGGCCCGTGTCAAGTACTGCGGCAATGAACGGCACAGGTCAAATACTTGGTGATAGTATAAGAGAAAGTTCTAAGATGAACATTAAAACACTAGAAATTATCTGTGGTGTAGATGGAGTTGGAGTATTTAAATCTGAGTCCTCAAATGTGAACCTGAACTAGGTATTTGAGGTCATTTTACAATCGGTAATAGATGTTGTGTGAACTAGATATTGTGTCCCCATAGAATAAGTGTCAAATGCAGCAAATACTGAATTATATGATGTTGTAGTTATAGATACTTAAAGAGGAGGTATTACGCAAATAGATTTTTTTTTTTTTCTACCATGTTATGTTGATCCCTCATCATCAAAAACATACATGAAGAGGTTTTAGATGTCATTTATGCATGTTTGAGTAATCTTGTGATCTCTCCTGGGCCCTATTCAAACCCTCCTTACAGTTAGCTGTAAAATTCACCCCACAAGTCTACATCACCCATGCTCCCACACAATAATATTCTATAAATATACAAAACATGGTAAAAAACTGTACACAAAATTATGCGATATGCAGTAGTCTCAGTCTAGCAGGATGAACGCTCTGAAGGGGGAGTGACTTAGCACATAGAGAGAAGCAAAGCCAAAGTCAAAAACAAAAGTGAAACTTATATTTGCCGAAACCAGAATATTAACATATTTTATGTTATGTTTTAGCAGTTAATACCCCGACAGAAGTAAAATATCCCTCTTGAAAGATGAAACAGTAAAGTGTGATCACAGAAGTACACTGATGGGTAATTACCTCAACAGTTAGATGCTTAATCGTGAATGGACAATTGTAACATTATTGGTTGAACGTTCCTATTTAAGATTAAGTTATTATCATAAGCTTCCAGTGTAAAGCATCCATGTTTTGTTTTTTGTTGTAATACGAGTAAAACATCATTAAGTACTTCAGGTACGATGTTATAAGTGTATATTTTATTTTCCTTTAAGTGTCGTATGTGCACCTTTTTACACTTTTCATGTATGCCCTACTAGTCACATGTTTATTTGGCTTTTGTGGTTTTGTTTAACACAAAATGATTTATAACAGTGGTTCACAATATTTTTGCACCACCTAACTTATTATTTGTCTAAAATAAAACAAAATCTAATCTAAATCTAAACCTTGAATTTGTCAAGTCTAAATTTGATCTAAAATTGGTCTAAAATTTGACTATACCAGCTCTAAACGTACACTAAACAATGGATAAGGTAGTTCTAAATAAAGCAGGACCCTGTGTGTCACCACAGATACAGATACCAAAGTCTGAGAAACACTGCCTTATAATATGCAAGATTTGAACTGGCCATCCTTTTGTTTGTCACTCATCCCACTACACAACCACTGTCACCTCTATAAAATACACAACAAACACTATACATATGTTGAAGCCATGTGAGTAAGTGATTAGTGCTGTCACGATACTTGGCTCGATTTTGATACCAATTCCGATACGACGCTGACAATAAAAAACACTCTTTCTTTAGACAATAGAATGTGGTTTATGACATTAAACAATAGTATTTTCTTTTGTATTACCGTGTGGCCTTGTATCTGTGTAATCCCTCAGTAATAGGTTCCATAATGGTCTATGGGTGTATACTAGTCTATGTGTCTTCTATTTGTTCAGATACAGCTGAAGATCATTCTAAAGCTAGTCAGTAAAAGCTTTTTAGTATTGATACAAGTTTAAATGTTTGTAGTTTTGATACTAGTTTTAGTATCAATTAGTATCTGATTTGCAATACTTTTGACCAGGGCCGGTCCAGCCTATGAGCAGACTAAGCAGCTGCTTAGGGCTCCAAGGCCACCAGAGGGCCCCCAAGAGCCCATACAGTTATATTGAAAATAATATATCAATTTTTATTGGACACAGGGCTTGTGTGTTACAGCAGTCTAAATATCTCTCTAAAACAATTACATTTGTTTTATATCTATAGTAGCAAAATATCTACTGCTTCCTACATTTGTTTTTGAGTCAGGCAGAGGTGAGGGCAGCTATGTGTTTACACCAGTGCAAGGACCCTTCATAATGTAAATTTAAGCCCACTGTCACCAGCTGGAACACATTAAAATTCACCAGAAACGAAGAAAAAAAATGTCCCCCCTTATATGCTTGTGTACTGTTCTGTGACTATGGTAGTTGTGACATTCTGGATGTTGGTCATATAAATACAAATACAGTTGGTCAAGGTGACGAGAGCAGAGTCATAATGTTGTCAAATGTGAATCAGTAATAGCTGAGCCAGGATACATCTGCTGTCGGGGGCCTCAGAGACAAATTCAGCTTAGGGCCTCCTGAAAGCTAGAGCCGGCCCTGACTTTGACCACCCTACAAGTGCTACAGTTTTGTCAATAAGAGCCACTACTTTTTTGCACTGAACAATGTGACTAAATATAGCATATGTTAAAATAAAATCACAAAAGGAATAAGACATAAAAATAATTGAACACATTTCTAATCCAAGTGTTTTATTTTTGTGTTTTTTTAGGGAAACCTGACCGTCACACCTCAACCCTGCAGAGATTCATGTGACTGGCTCACATGGCGCAGCCTCCTGGGTGTTACCTTTAGACATCAGTTGAATGGTGTATCTCTCTCTCTTTCTCTGTTTTTAGTTCTTCTGCCCCACGGCTTGGCAGATCGTCCTCCTCTTTTTTTTGTTTTGTTTTTTGTTTTTCCTTCCCTGCCCTTCGTCAAAGCTTGAACTATTCCAGGACTGCCACAACCAGGTTCTAAGCCATCTGCCCACCCGGACCCCTGAAAAACTCACTTAGTCTGTGCACTGTCGACGAATACAATGCAAAAAGACCCTATTGGAGAACAGCATTATTTTAGTTGCTTTTTTTTTTTTCGTCAAAGAATCAACAGTGGTTTTTCAAAAGGGAGCGCTAGGTGGAAAACGAAAAATGGGGGAATTCACATAGAAGTGATTTAATTCTCACGTAAACACGAATATATATCCGAAACTTGAGACGTTTTGGAAAAAGGGGGGAATATACCAGCCGCTGCTTTCTTTGCGGAGACGTGAGAGTGGACATTTTAGCCACCGCCATCTTTGTTTTTCCAGTTCAGGGACGTCATCTCTCACCAACGGACCGCGTACACCTCAATGGAATTAACATTGTCCATATTTTGTCAGAATCTGTTCCATATCGTTCTGTTCATCTCTGAATGTTCCATTTTCACACATATGTTGAAGCCATATGAGCAAGTGATTAGTGTTGTCACGATACTAAAAGTTCAAACTTGATTTTGATACTAAGGAATAGACTCGATACTCAATACTGATTCCGATATCGAGATTATAACACAAAACACTCTTTCTTTAGACAGTAGAATGTGATAATGAACATTAAACCATAGTACTTTTTTTTATATTACCATGCGGTCTTATATTTGTGTAACCCCTCAGTCGTCCAGGTAGGTTCCACAGTGGTCCATGGGCGTATAATAGTATGTGGTCTTATATTTGTTCTGATACAGCTCAAGATCACTCTAAAGCTCTTCAGGAAAGGTTCATTTCTGTCCTGTGAATGTGACTTTTCTAGTATCGATACCTGCTCAAATGAGTATCGATTAGTATCTGACTTTTGACAACCCTACAACTGATACAAGTTTTGTCAGTAAGAGCCACTACTTTGTTTTTTGGTTTTGTTTTCTAGTACGATTGTGCACTGAACAATGTGAAATTTGCTATCTCTATTTTTCTGCTGTAAAATAAGTCTCCAGCCTACAAACTGTGCGTATATGTTCATGTAATCCCGCAGGCGACTGTACAGAATCACTGTAAATTAGATCGCAGCTTGTATTATGAAACTCTTGGATATCCGAACGCCATATTCTGTCATCTCCTCTCTCACTGTGCAAAAAATTATCTCAAAAATATCTCAGATTTTGTTGTTTGTTTGAAAATGTTTGAAAGGTTTTGCGCATTTTGCTCATGTGGCTTCATCATAATCGAGTTTCTCAGAATTTCGACGGTTTAAAGGTTTGGCCCTTTTTTTTTTTTTCAACTACAGTAAAAATAAATATTGAGATGTTAATGTTATTACAAAATAGAGACAAACTGATGACACGAAACAGAGGAGTGAGTGAAATTAGAGATGGAACTGTCCTGTTAAAGAAACACTATGGAACTTTTGCCACAGGTTGCACAGCGTTTACAATGCCTATACAGATTTTTAGTATTAATTACGTTGTTCAGCCCATAAAGGTGCACTATGCAACTTTTCTAATGGGGGCAGTTTGCCACCTGCTTGTCGCCATGGTGATGTTACTGCTTTGCTTGCAATGTTCCGCAGTATGATTCAGTAATGCCTTTCAACACCCTGTTATATGAAACATTTTGGGGACTTTTACCCATTCAAAAGATGTAATATTTTGTTTTAAATTGTTTATTGCTATGGCAGCCGTCCTAGTTTTTTATCATTCTGAAAAAAAAAACATTAATATTTGTTTTTACTGCCCCAAAACATCTTGAAAAACACGTGTTCTTACTCTGAGCAGGGTCACCTCCTACGGATCTGACCTGCAATTTGACCTGGTTGAGTCGCCTACTTGTAACCACGGAGACAGACGAGATTAATGCCATTTTGTGGAACATTTCAGATAAGGTATTAACGGCTCTACGGAGACAAGCGAGTGCCAAATCCTCTACCGGAAAAGGCACATATTGCACCTTTAATTTAACATCATTGTTCACTGAAATAAAAAGGCAAAATATCTTTAGGGTTCGTTTCTGCGGAGAGATAAGTATTAAATAAGTTATTCAAATTTGGTTTTAAAATGAGTTTTGTAATGCATTTTAGTGCGCCTTATTTAAATATGTTTTTAAATTGACCCAAGTATAGTTGGCAATTGATGTTAAACAAATATTGGAAGTGTTTCGAAGTTGAAATTCTATTGAGGAAGGTCAGTGTCAAGTGTAAAACTGATATTGTAAAGAAAATTAAATTGGAAACTAGAATAAGATATCAGCTTTGTGAAACATTTGCTTGGATCCTGTGCAGTACCACAAAAAAATAAAAAAAATAAAAAATTGAAGCTGCTTTATGCCACTGACACAATATCAATAACGCAAAAGAAAATCCTAGTAAAACATTTTTTAAATAGACAGTATCATTCAAAAGGCCTTAGCTGCAACAAATATATCAATGAACCAATGAATGAACCAGAATGTACCGATAATTAGCCATGAAAGTGACTTATTCAACCCTCTCCAGCGCAAAACTTTTCATATTACAACAAAAATACCTGAATCTCCCCACTTGTACAAAGAAATAGTGCACGCAATAAACACTGGACCTCAAAATATATAGTTTTTACCATTACCGTTAAGGAACACAAAAATGTATGATTATCCACAAAAGACCATGTCAGGAGCAGCCTTCAACAACACACTTAAAGTCATTTCATAATTCCTACATTTGACAGAAGCAAAGAAAGTCGCATTGTATATTGATAAAAATGGAAGCTAGAGTGGCTTAAAATGGGAAAGACGATTGCAAAAATGCGTTATAACTTTAACATCTTCGCACATAATTTTAGCGTTTCACCTGTAAAGAATGTTTTTACACACATTTTAATGGGTTTGTTGCGAATTGGCTTTTCATTACAAAATTGCAGCCAAAATTTCTGTGACGTGGTGATGGGGCTGAACAAAAAATGAAATTCAGGCAGGAAAAAAAAATCTAATTTCATCCCATTTGAGTTCACAGGACAAACTTGAACACATCCAGGAGAGCACACTTGTGTATTTACTGCTAAACTAATACAAGATTTGTAGAGGTCTAAACCACTAGGGCTAGCTAATTTTATACAGAATAAACCCCCCTCGGAGAGACGGCAAACTGGATTTTTGATTTGAGTGCAACAACGTCCCATTTTCCATATTCACCGTTGGATTTCATCATCATTAGTCGCCATCGCTGGTCCCAATCCACTCCTCTCCCCTCACTCACCTGACAAAATGGCTTGTTTTTTTTGCATCTATGGTTGGAGTGTTTCGGTGTTCGTAACATGTGAGGGTATCCTAGGCAGCTGCGATGTTGTCATTCTATTTTATTCTAGTCCCTTTTTTTTTTAGTATACCAGCAGACTGCATACATACACACATAGTTTTTATTCAGAACAATGGTTGTGAAAGTGCTTCTGTTGTATCAGAGAGTAATGTTATCTCAGTAGTTAAAGCAAAGTCCATATATTCTAAAAACGTGTATGAAAAAGCCAGAGGTGTTTGCTGTCAGCATATTGGAACGTGCTTGGCCGTCGTTCTTCGTTTCATGGTAATATATATTTATTATTGGCCAGCGGTTGTCTCCATTTGGTGCCTATAGTTGAACATTCTGTGAAGATTTGGAGGAGACATTCGCTTGTTTGTTCGTTCCTTACCCGCCTTCTGTCACACTGACCCCTCTCCCCTCGGAGTACCAGCGCGGACGGGTGCTTGGGTGTTTACAATGTCCTGATTTCCTTTAAGAGTGCGAGCAATGCAGATCTCTCTCCTCCTCCTCCTCCTCCTCCTCCTCTCCCACGCCCCCTTCAGGAGTTTGTTCAAAGTGTACATTATCATGGTTCTTTTTATACAATACTCTGTAACTTGCCTTTGTAAATTTGGGCTGGAAAAATAAATCTTTTTATGAGAAGATCTGGTCCTGAGTGTTTTTGTGTGGTGTCAGATTGGTTAATGATCAGTAAGTGAAATCTATTCATACATACATACATACATACATACATACATACATACATACATACATACATACATACACACACACACATACACACATACATACATACATACATACATACACACACACACACATACATACATACATACATACATACATACATACATACATACATACATACATACATACATACACACACATACACACACACACACACACACACACACACACACACACACATACACACATTCATACATACATACATACATACACACACATACATACATACACACACACATACATACACACACACATACATACACACACACATACATACATACACACACACATACACACACATACATACATACACACACATACATACATACATACATACACACACACACACACACACACACACACATACATACATACATACATACATGCATACACACATACATACATACACACACACACACACACACACACACATACATACATACACATACGTACACACATACATACACACATACATACATGCATAGGAATACATACAGTTGAATCCAGAAGTTTGCATACACTAAAAGACGCGTTTTTCTCACTGTCTGACATGAAATCAGAAACTTTTCCTGTTTTAGGTACGTTAGGACTACCAAAAGTATTTCTATTTGCTAAATGCTAGAGCAATGAGAGAAAGAAGAAAGCCATGAAAAATTGTCTAAAATGTTTTTTGAGACAATTTTTCATGACTTTCTTCAAAGTAAAAAGTTTACATACAGTGAGATTACTCTGCCTTTAAAGTATTTGGGAAAACCCAGATGATGATGTAATGTCTTTGGAAGTTTCTGATTGGTTTATTGGCAACATTTGAGTTAGAGACACACTTGAGAATGTATTTGAAGACACACCTGAAACACACTGCTTCTTTGTGTAACATCATGGGAAAGTCAAAAGTAATCTTTTTACATAGTATTTGTAAACTTCTAGTATCAACTGTATATATACATATACACATACACATACATAGTTACAGACATGCATATACCTACATACAAGCATACATTAATAAGGTAACAGTAGTTTGGGGATGACATATTAATCACCAAGTGGTAAATGGACTGCTAGTTGCTAGCTAGTGATAGCTATAGTTAGCCATTTATTCAGATTTTAACTTATGAACACCATGCTATACAGAAGATGACAGTTTATGATGCTACAATAGCATCATTGCTAACTATGCTACATGAACAGTTACTAAGATGATTAATGGGAAAAAATGTTCATGAGTAATGAGGAGCTGGAGGACATGTCTGGGGTGGGGGAGGTCTGGGAGTCCCTGCTTAGACTGATGCCCCCGCGACCTGGCCCCAGATAAGTGGAAGAAAATGGATGGATGGACTAAATATTTGGAAACTATAATCATGTTGCTGTTGTATTCTCTCATATCACCACTAGATGCTCTCTACATTACAGTGTGTGATTGTGCAACAGCTTTGGCCTGACAGAAGAAAAGCAGATGGCAAAGGTGAGTGTGAACAAAAGCCAGGTGAGGGGAGGAGCCTGGTGAAGGGAGGAGCCAGGTGAGGGGAGGAGCCAGGTGAAGGAAGGGGCCAGGTGAGGGGAGGAGCCTGAGGAGGGGAAGGGCCAGGTGAGAGGAGGAGCCAGGTGAAGGGAGGAGCCAGATGAGGGGAGAGGGGGACGGGTTTCGCATCTGCCATCTACAATGTGAATTTTTTTTTTTTTTTAATCGAAGTTGCAGATGGTAGCTTTAAGTGTTAGGCAGGTGCTGTTTAGTTTACAATGAAAACATGTACTGTAAAATCCTGCAGATGTGGTTCTCGGTTCTGGTCTTACCTCCTAGAATTTGTGACCGAAACTGATTCCAAATGAAATAATGTGTCAGTGCAGCCTTATAATCTAGACGTCCATTGGCATCCGTCCACCAGGGAAACATGCAGACGTGTTGTGTCAAATTCTGTCAAACATTTACAGACAAAGATTATGCCTGTTACTATAAATATGTGATTTAACAGAACATGTGGCCAATATAAAAACAGCACTCCAGACTCCAGACAGTAATCCAGTTAAAGGGTTTTCAAACACCAATTTATCCTTCTGAGTATCACCAGATCTAAACCAGGGCTATTCGAGGTCAGGGGTGGAAGGTAACGGAGTACGACCAGTAAAGTTCTGTACTTCAGTAGAATGTTTAAGTATCTGCGTTTTACAGTGGATACTTTTTATGTTTTTATTGATGTGGGAACAAATATTATACTGTCATTTAAACAAGAAATGGATACACACCTTTTTTCATTTTTTTTAAACCAGAACTAAAACTTAAAAAAATAAACTAATAATAGATGAATAAGAAGAGCGCAGTGGATACTTTTTACTTACTACTACATTTGAGAGCAGATATTTGTACTTTCTACTCCGCAACGTTTTTTAACATAACAGGAAAGTAAAAAGTACTTTTCATATGATTTGAGGATGATATGTTTGTGGTAATATCCTAACTAACTACTACTTTTTTAGTTCAAGCTTCAGCTTTGAGCAAAGTACACAAAATTCATAAGAAATGTTAAGAAATGATTCGTATTGTTACTGTTGAACAAAATATGTATCATTTTTATCAATATCACTGCATTTAACTATGAACAAATTAACAACACTTGTGTCAAATACCTTTACTTTTTACTCTTAAAGTACATGTTTAAACAGGCACTTAAATACTTTTACATTAGTAGATTTTTTCATTTGATACTTTTACTTTAGTGACAAAATTGAGTACTTCATCCACAGTTCTAGGTCTAAACTAGGGCTAAAGTAGGTCTAAAATAGGAAAACACAATTGTTTCAAGTTTTAAACAAGGATCTATGCAAATGTGGGTAAAATTGACTCTACATGAAGTTACACACTAGAGGAGTCGATGTACCCGAACCACAATTTGAGAAACACACATCTTATACATTGCTCTTTGTGAAGAGTTAGTTCTGCTCTGTATGTGCAGATGTGGAATGTAAGATTTGCTGTTTAACTGTCAGATTTGTTGACTTAATATTAATATGATAAGTTTGTGAAACCAATCACTGTGACAAATAATGATATGGTTCAACATATGGACATCTACAGTAGTGGAACACGACAAAGTAAAAGTAGTAAAGTACTGCACTTAACCCTGGATAAGCCAAGAACCCCTTTCTTCTCTGGAAAATTATGAACATTGCATTAAATTACTGCTATAAGTTCACTGAACACTGAAATATCCACTTTTCAATTTTAATCCTTTATTCCCTAATTTAGGATCAGGGTAAAATTTGACCCATTGGGCTCACTAATTTATCCAAAAAGAGTATAAAACATACTTCTAGATATTCTGCAAGCTATTACTAAAAAGATTTTTTTTTTAAAATACACAATTTGTCATGATCCATGTTTTCCTGCCCTTGTTGTGCCTCCTGTGTTCTCCCCCCCCTCCCTCACCTGCCTGACTCCGGAGCTGGGTGGAGCTCTGGCTCTTCCCGCACGCACCTGCAGCCCATCGGCGCTGATCAGCACCACCTGCGGCAGATAAGAGGGGCCAACTCCAGTCACTCGGTGCAAGTCCGTCCGCGTGACAAACGTGAATACTCCAGTCTTGTTTTTTGAATGCTGCATGTTCTTTGTTCCACGACTTCCCGGATTTTTACTGCCTATTCAGATTCCTGCTCCCGGATAGCCCAGCTCCTGCGCCTCTGGCTCCACTCCCGTCTCCCGCCTCATCATCCTGGTACAGTCCTGCTTTGTCTCTTCTCTCTTACCTGCACTCTGCTCATGGCTCCCGCTCCTCGGACCTTACCTGCTCCTTGTTCCTGGTTCCGCTCCCTGCTCCCGTGTCTCCGGCTCTCACCCGGCTCCTCGTCGTCAGCTCCAACGCACTCCTCGTCCCTGTCTGTTTGCTGCCTTATAAAACGTTTTCACACTATTGTAAATAAACACTGTTTAACCGCTCCCGAGTTCTGAACTTTTGGTCCGCCTACCGCACCCCTTATGACACAATTTTACCAACCGCTGGTTTGCTGAGAAGACGATTTTGTTTGGGTAGTTTTCCAGCTTATCACTCATCTTTTCACTACCACTCTGGCTCATTTTACTTCAATATTCATCCACTAGGTATCTCTATGCAGGGGCCAGAAGTGGCACTCTGGGCTTTTTTAATTTTTGAATTTTGGGTAGCAGCAATTAACTGGGGAAAATTTGACCCCATGGGTTCTCCAAGGTTAAGTACAATGTGTAGGTATCTGTACTTAAGTACATTTTACAGTGAATACTTGACTACATTTGAGAGCAGGTATCTGTACTTTCCACTCTACTACATTTATGAACAGGACTGAAAAGTAATGGTATTTTTTATTACTGTTTATTACTGAGACCTGCTGAAAAGTTGATTTTTATCTTCTTCAAAATTTGAGCACGAAAATTTACAAATAAAACCAGCCAGAAAAAAAGGACTGATTAACTGTTTCTGCTGAACCAAATTCAGCAAAAATATGTATCAAAATCAAACTACATTTAAAGTTTTATAAGGCCTCAAAATCTATGAGAAATACTTTTTCTTTTTTACTCTTTAAGTACATTTTTAAACAGGTACTGTAACACTTTTACTTAAGTAGATTATTTCATGTGATACTTTTACTTGAGTATTTGTTTGCTGTGGTATCTGTACTTTTACTTAAGTGATAATATTGAGTACCACCACTGATCATAAGTTTGGAAATTTCATTGAAAAACAATGAATCTCCATGAAACTATGACTATATCATTAAAACCTACAACATGAACACAACCAAAAGCCTGTCCATGGGTTTCACAACGATGAAAAACTAGGACCGTTGTCATAGCAATTAACAATTTAAAGCAAAATATGATGTGGTTTGAATGAGGAAAAGTTCAAAATGTTGCATGAAACGGAGCTGACACTGTGCACTGTGGTGATGTGACGTTCATGAACCAGTCGGATCTTTTGATTGGTTCCTTAATGTGAATGGTTGGAACTGGATCTAATTTTTAAAAAGATTTTTATGCATTTTTACACTGACTAATGCCGAACCAGCGTAAGAATCAGCACAGAACAGAGCAGGCGACACGAGTGAGATTTGAGCACAAAAAACATATTTGGTTTCATAATAACAGTTAGTTCTTTTTCATTATTGTTATTATTGTAGAAGAACATTTTATTTAGATGATGCATCATTCTAAAGTGTAAACACCCTCCCGCTCTCAGCTTGAACCATTTTAAATATATCTGAGCCTTAGTCATTTATTTCTGTGATTAGTTTGTAGATAAAATGAGTCTTTTGAACGGCTCTTTGAAGGGAACAGATCCAAAAGATTCGGATCCCACAAAGGAGCCGAGAGTCCCATCACTAGTGCACTGTGTGTTGTGACCACAGGAGAGCAGTGTGACAGAGGAGAGCAGCCCGGGTCAGAGCAGGTACCCACAGTACTATGCAGTCGTTACACAGAACATAGTATACAGTACATGCAGTACATTTAAGTAGTGTAACTCAACAGGTAAACACATTTCCAGGAAGTTTTAGTTAAAGCAACATTGTGAATTTCATCAGGTTGCGCAGCACCTGCCTGATTCCATGGAACAGAAAACCATTCTGTGGAATACCAAAGCCAAGCAAACAACATTCTCACGGAGAAAAGCAGGTGGTGGTTCTCCTCCAGGCCAAGTGCAAGTCAGGTTTGTGGAGATGCAAGCCTCTTACAGTACGAATACATGTTTATTCAGATACTATATAACATAAAAAATGAAATTTTTGCTGAAAACTTGTAAAAGGTTACACAGTGGGGTTTTGATTTTCAGAAATAACAGTTGTACTGATACGTAACTAGTTCACTCGTCATTCTGCTCTTATCACACAAAGAATTTTCCACATTCAGCACTATAAATATTACAGATGGTTTTAATCAATTGAAGTGGAGGCAGCAGCAGCAGCAGTCAACAGATCTGCTCAAACACCTGTGTGCGTGTGTGTGTTTATTTGTGTGTGTGTGTGTGTACATGTGTGTGTGTGTGTTTATGTATGTGTGTGTGTGCATGTGTGTTTATGTATGTGTGTGCGCATGTGTGCATGTGTATGTGTGTGCATGTGTGTGTGTGTTTATGTGTGTGTGCGTGTGTGTTTATTTGTGTGTGTGTGTGTGTGTGTACATGTGTGTGTGTGTGTATGTATGTACATGTGCATGTGTGTATGTGTATTTATGTATGTGTGTGCGCATGTGTGCATGTGTATGTGTGTGCATGTGTGTGTGTATTTATGTGTGTTTATGTATGTGTGTGCGCATGTGTGCATGTGTGTGTGTTTATGTGTGTATGTGTGTTTATGTATGTGTGTGCATGTGTGTGTGTGTGTGTGTGTGTGTGTGTGTGTGTGTGTGTGTGTGTGTGTGTGTGTGCGTGCATGTGTGTATGTGTGCGTGTGTGGCGTTCACTGTCCTCCCAGACTGTGGGATATTTTCCTCTGACCTTAATGCCACGTTAGCACAGCGCTACATCAGTGATTACACCGGGGATGATTTTGGTGAATGTGAAATCTGATAATCTCGTGGGCCGTGGGACAGTCCCGGAGAGACGGAGAGAGGGAGGGAGAGTGGCGGGAGAGTGGAGGAGGAGTGGTTTTAAAGCAGAGGAACCAGGCTGAGCTGAGTACACCCAGGACGGCAGTGCGCAGAGACCTGCTCCTCCCGCCTCTCCTCCGCTCACGGGACTCCAGGGGGTTCATGGGATGCACTATCTACGCAGCCAGCCATAAGGCCCTGCCCGCGGACGAGGCTCCAGGGCAGGGGGGCCGCTACTGCCAGCACGCCCACCACGGACACCTTCATGGGAACTGCAGCCAGAGGATAGCAGCCTACAGAGCCAGGTAGGTCCTCTCATGGCACCGCACACCACACACCTGCAGGGGGCATAAACACAGGGCAAAGTTTGGGTCATTAGAAACAGCAAGAGGCTACACAGTATTACAAGATACATGACTGTTACTGTGTTACTGTGGTGTGTGTGTTTTTTTTTTTGTTATAACGTTCCCTCATCTGAAACATGCCTGAAGAAGTTTTACATGTCATCTATGCATGTTTCAGTGATTTAGTGATCTCTCTCCCTATTCAAACCCTTGCAGTACGAGCCCACGCCTCTTGTACAAGACTCGCCCTACGTAACCCATGCTCCTGCACAACCATTTTTCACAAACCTGATGAAATGTGCAATAGTGTCATTAGTGGGATGCACACTGATTGTGTTGTGATAGCGCTCTGAAAGGGGAGTGACTTAGCACGGGGAGCAATACGATACATTGCTTTCCCTGAATATAGCATTTTTAAAATAATAAACCATAAGATGATGATCTAAATATGTTATAGGCCTACAAATACCCCATGTGTAATACCCACACTTTGATGTAATTTATGGCTGCACAATTATAGCATTTTTTCTGTCAAATATTATGATTACAATTAGATTTGCAATGTATGTTTAAAAAGTAGGATTATGTTCAGTTATCACATTGTAAACTACTCCAGTGACATGAACATTTGAGAGAAAATGAGTTGATAAACTAATGCAAGAACCCCGAGCATTTCTGAACATGATGGCACAGGTCTAAACTACAGGTACAGGAAGAGTTTTCTCTAAAGGCGGCATCATTAGGTAACTGTGTGATTTCAATGCAGTGGTGATATACTGTGCAGCCAGAGTCGTAGCTGCACAAGATACATTACAGTGCAGTGACCGTCTTTGATACAGGCGTTGTGCTTGTGAATAGATTCGAGTGAAACGGCCGTGAGAGGTAGGTCATATTAGAAGCCATACGCCCCCAGAGTCTCCACTCTTTTGTGTGAGAATTACATGATATGTCCTTCCTATGCAGTGCAGACTCAGTCCAACCACAGCTGATAAAGTACAACGTAGTTATAACAGTCTGAGTTCACACACAGCTCTCTAACTGCTGCAATGCTTTGAATATCCTCCTCCAAAACTCTTTTGTTTAGAGGTAATTATCCTGGGAGTCAACATTTAGTACAATGTGTGCCATGTTCTCTTCAGACAGGTGCTTTGTAAAAAGAAATAGGTTTTCTTTTAAAAATAATAGTTATTATTATTATTATTATTATTATTATTATTATTATTATTATTATTGTCCATCATAGTTTTATTCAATGTAATAATTAAAACATGAACCAGTGTGTTTTACTGTTCACAAACACATTCTGATATGACATCCCATTCTGATATATCACACTTTGATATATCACATTCTGATTTATCACATTCTGGTATAACATCACATTCCGATATGACTTACATTCTGATATTTCAATATGACATCACATTCCAATCACATTTTGATCACACGTTTTGTCTGCACATGCATTGGCATAGTGTTTTTTCTCTGCGCAGAATTTGAATTAAAACTAAAATGAGGTCAGCGTTGCAATCAGCATTATAGTCATAATCTCTGCTCACGTGTTACGGAGTTCTTCTTTGGGATGTAGCTGAACTTGGTGTACAAGTGTGTATTTAAGTAGCATTGTGCTATTATTTACTCTGTTTAGCAAGAAGAAAGAAGACATCCAATGAAACAAAAAACACCATATTTTCCACTTTTATTTAGTCATATATATATATATATATATATAAAGGCATATGTCAGCTAACGTAATCTCTGATTTGAATATGGCATCACATTTGGATATGACATCACATTTAAATGTGACATCACATTCTGATAAGATATCACATTTTAAAATATAACATCACATCCCGATATGACATCATATTCTGATATGACCTCACACTGGGATATGAGATCACATTTTGATATGACATTCTGATATGATATTCAGATATAACATCACATTCCGATATGACATAACATTGAGTAATGACATCATATTCAGATATGACCTCACATTCTGATATGAGATCACTTTCTGATAGGCCTATGACATCACATTCTGATATGACATCAGACTTGGATATAACATTCTGATATGACATCACATTCTAATGTGACATGTTATTTTAAAGATTTGTCTAATCTTAGAGAATTTATCTAATAAAAAAAACACATGATATTTCTGCTACTCCAATAATTATTATTATTATATGTGTATTTTTCAGTGGCATCAGACCTATCCTACAAAGTGCCCTCTTCCCCATAGGGTACTACTCCCACTGATTGAGAAACAATAGTGCCTGGTCCAGTTACATTTGTGGCACAGTTGCATAGTAGTTGTAAGCTGTATTGTTCTGTACGTGGATAAAATCCTTCATTTCCGTGCACATTGAGCCGTCGTTCGTCTTTAATTGGCAGCTTGTTGGTTGAGGCAGGTCCTCTGTGCTCGCTCTAATCCTCTGCTCTCACGCGGGCTGGAGCCGGAGCCTGCCGCGCGCACACGGACAGCTCCGTCTCTCTCTCCCGTTAAACCCGCGCACACCGGGACGACACGGCGAATCCTCCACAGCATGAACCCGCCGCGCCTCTTCGGACGGACGCAGGGGCCGTGTGACTGACCGTGTGGCGCTACAGGGGCTCGAGAAGAGGACAAAACCCGGAGATTCTATGAGATTCAGGTGAGAGGAGCGCGTAGCATCAAGCTAGCTCCGGTCAGAGCGCGCGCCGGGGCATTTCAGCTTAAAGCTGCAACAGGAACTGCGCCTTTTCCTTGGTACTGGATTTTCCTCTGTGATGACATGGAATATGATGTTCTATTTTACTATGGTCTGTTTCAAATGACCAAAATATGAATAAATCGCGCGTTGAATTGCTGTGTTTTGCAGCAGAGACTCGAGCGGCTGTGAGGAGATGTGTCCAGTGTCACTGAGCCTGATTTATGTGAGCTCTGAGCTGCACTAATGTCACGTGTGAGCAGTGATGGGAACAACACTTACTTTAAAAATGTGTTTGGTTACAGAATACTGAATACCTGTATTGAGATGTGCTTTTGTATCATAGATTAGATACAAGGAAAGACCACACATGCACTCATCCATGTAATTTTGTGCAATCGAGCAGTGCAATATTTTCCCTTTCATTTTATATATATTTTATTAGGTAACTGTATTCTGAACACCTCCAAGTAAAAGAGTAACTGTATCTCAAAATTTGTATTCTGACTACATATCTTCAGCATGTATTCAGTTACTTCCCATCACTGGTTATGAATAGTTTATATTCTCAAGAGATGACTGTGTAATCCCTCAGTCGTCCAGGTCTGATCCAAGCCGCTTCTTCAGTTCTGGTCAGATTGCTGGTGGACGCTCCCTTATATCTATCTGAAGGGAGGGGCTAACCACTGAAATTGTAAACAGCTATGTTTTACAGCTTAAGCCTAAATGGGACTACATTCAGCCTTAATGGGCCTAATGGATCACTGTATTGTTCTCTTTGTTTCCTTTGGGTCTGAGGATGGAAATATAAATAGGAGGCAGATGATGTCTAATGCCCCTATTCCTGTTTAAGGAAGGATTGTCTTTTCTAACAAAATAGCTTCAATATAGCTCCCCTTTCAAACCATTTCTTTTCTCTGGCTAAAATCTGAACCTCACTATGTTCGAAGGAGTGGTTAGTGGCTTTGAGATGGAGATTCACAGCAGACTGGAGTCCTGAGGAGCTCTCACGACGATGTTGGTACATTCTCTTATGCAGTGGCTGTTTAGTTTCTCCAATGTAACGCTCACTACTCTGAATGGACTAGACCACATTACTTTGTGTATGGCTCGGGGTTTTGTCCTTTGGGTGAACCAGTTTCTGTCTTGAAATGTTTGTAGATTTAAAATTGACTAATAGTCTGTTCAAAAATACAGATCTGATGCACTGAGGACAAACTCAGAATGGCACATGGGCACACACAGAGACCGGGGCCAAAAATACTGGTGCCAAATATCGACAACGTTGTCAATAGCCTCAGATACCACAGATACCACTATTGAAACTAGTGTGGTCACGATACTAACGTTTCAAACTCTATTTCGATACTAAGGCATTCACTCAATATTCGAAACCGATTATAATACGACAATGAACATAAAAAATGCCACTTTTTGATAACGGAATGTAATTTTTATATACATTTTTTATCTTTTCTTATCATGAGGTCTTATATTAGTTCTTTTAAAGCTCAAAATGACACTAAAATTATTCAGGAAAGCTCAAATTTGAACCTGTTAAAGTGATTTTCTGCAGTATCGATACCTGCTCAAATGAGTATCTAGTTTCAATATTAGTCTTAGTATGGATTAGTGTCTGATTTTTGATATTTTGAAAATTCTAATTGGCCGTAAATGTTGTAGTATGTTACACGTCTAATGTACATTAAATAAATAAAATAAATGCGTAATAACCTTTCTTACCAAAATGACTAAATACATGTAAGTGAGGTGCAGGTTGTGTTGAGCCTGTGCAGGTTAGTTAGCCCCCAGTGGAAACATGTGAAGCCTTGTGGTTGGCTTCAAAGTCTGCTGTGCACAATGGTGAGTTATTTCTGGAGGAACCAAGCCGAGAACACTCTGTCTCTCTCAGGTCTAAGCACGGCTCCTCTGACCCACTTACACTCACTCTAATGGGGAGGTATATGAACACAGGCTGCAGTATGGAGGATGTAAAGTCCATGCTAAAGTCAACATTAGCCCCCTGTGTCTGTACAAGGGTGGTGACTGAGTGCTTTAATGCTAAAAACTAAAAGAACAACTGTGTACTAGTGTTACAGTGTTTGTTATTACTGTGCTAAGGATGTACTTGAAATGATTATTATGACCAGTAGAGATTGGCCATTGAGCTCTGCCGATATTTTTTGGGCCGAATTTGATTATTTTTTCCAAATTATATAGTTTTAATACACAACACCTACTCACGTACAGTCCCTTTTAGCACTAACCTTCAACAGAGCTGTGTAGTCACGTTTTGAGCAGTTATCTATTTGCATATAGTGTTCAAATATAGGTTTGTGTGCACTCTTTAAGCAGCAGAAAGGCTAAAAAAAATATTGGCCGGAGCTGAAGATGCAAATATTGGCTATCTCTAATGACAAGCGCTTTTTGCTTATTATCTGTAATATCCTTGCGACTGCCTTAAAGGTCATATATATTACACAAAATGGACTCTTTTGCGCTTTATACCATGTTATAATGCCTCCTCTTTCACACATGTTTGATTAACCCTTTATTATCTGTCTGCCTACATCTCCAAAGCTCAAAATGCTTCTTTTCCACCTTGTGATGTCATGAAGCGGTAGTTAACAGCTACATTTTACCTAGGCGAGCTATACTGGTCTATAATGTGCTCAGTCCTTAAAGAGTCAACAGCACAAATCAGCTGATCTGTTGTGTTCGAACGAAGTCAGTGATTTCTGCTCAGACTGTGTTAAAATAAAGCTCTGACAAAGCCACAGACAGAGCAGTGCCTCCAGTTAGCATCACACCCCCAGGGAATGTTGATGACATGAATGTCGAAGTATAGAGTATAGAGAATTAGAGAAAAATTACGATAGATTTTTTGTGCCACTAGCAAAAACTTGACATTTTGCTGCATCTGCCTGTGTTTTCTCGCGTCGATGTGTAGGAGCCATTTTGTGCGTTGTGTAAAGTAGAACGTGCTGGACGGTGAATGTGGCAGAGGAGCTGGGGATAATGTAGTTTTGTTTACCACATGCTAGCTTGACTTTAGGTTTGTATTTGTTGCGTGTTCTGTATTAGTCACTGTATAAGATGAGTCATCTCTCAGGTGACAGTTCCCTCCAGTTGCTTGGATGTTCTGGTGAGTCTGTGCTATTATTAGTTAGTATAGGACAGTTATGTATCCTTCACTTTCTCCAACCTGATGATTCATTGCTTTTGGAAGAAATGTCCAAACTTATGATCCACAAATGTTGAACGTTATCATTATTTGTTTGGGATTGGCTCCACAAACTTGGCATATTAATATTATGGCTTAAAGCTCTTTCAACTGGCAACAGATTCTTTGGGGTTGAATAATTGCAAGACAAGGCACGGCAAGTTTATTTGTATAGCGCAAATTAGTACACAAAGTAATTCAAAGAGCTTTACAGAAATAGAAAGATGTTAAAATCACAATACAACAAATTAAAACATAAATAATCACAAATCATCATTGTAAAATTAACATTAAAAGAGAAGAGTGCAGAATAAAATCCTTTCAGTCATATGCACAGATAAACAGAACAGTTTGAGCCTGGATTTAAACATTGTCAAAGTAGAAGCCTGTCTCACAACTTCAGGTTTTAGCTGCATAAAACTGAAACACTGATTTCCCCCATGTTTAGTCCAGACTCTGGGACCAGCAGGAGGCCGGTCCCTGAAGTCCTCAGAGTGTGAGATGGTTCATATGGCACTAACATGTCAGAGATGTACTTTGGTGCTGGACCGTGGAGAGACTTGTTCACAAGCAGAGCTGCTTTAAAGTCTATTCTTTGAGCTACAGGAGCCAGTGCAGAGACCTGAGCACAGGACTTAGGTGTCATACTTCCTGGTTCTAGTCAGGACCCGAGCAGTGGTTTGTGCTGACAGAGAAGACGTTGAACTTTGTGCCAGTTTTTGTTTCATGTGGAGATATTAACAATAAAAATGTCTTATCAGGTTTTCATCTGTTTCTCATTGTGACTTGGTTTGGTGGGAAAGTACCTGTGGTAAATTTTTATCATAGTTTTACATCAGTTAAGTGGGTAAAAGTTGAGAGAAAACACAGGAACTAGCAATGATTTCTAAAATTCTACCTATATCATCAACACAGAAAATTCCACACAAGATTTTTTTCCTGGCTGTTTAAACTTTAATTTAACAAAATAATGGTGTTGTTTTGGCCCTTGTTAAAATTGTGGTTGCTAGGTAACAGAACTGGAATTACCTCTGTCGCTGTGACATGTCTGCTGTCCAAAGTCGTAGGTCGTAGTATTAGTAGTAGTAGGTAAAATGATATATTTCATCAAAATTGTAAAAATAGAAAAACAAGTCTTTTTAATAAAATCTTAAGTCTAATGGTGTTTACTATGTTTTAGTAAAATTAGGACTGTAACTGTCATATTTAGCTTTGGGACAAGGGATGGAAATCAGCCGTTGTTTATTATTTCCATAATTTCTGTTCATTAGCATGCATCGTCCCATATCAAATAAATTAATAAATATGCTCTTTATACTGCAAATTATTCCCCCATATAATTCTGTCCTAAAGCTCTATAGAGATATCGTAGGATGTTCTAATGCAGGGCGTCAAACTCAGATTCACAGAGGGCCAAAATAAAAAAACTAAAACAAATTCACAGGCATAACTCAATATTTATTGAAAAATTGCCTGCACCTGATGTGTGATGTTTAACCTTTTCATATGGAAACAAACTTTAGTTTCGCTTAAACACAAAATCTGGAACAACTCAAGTTTGATATTACAAAAATATGAGAAATAAAATTTTAAATAAAAGGCACATCAGTAGTATTCACTTCTTATTTAAATAAATAAAATAAATTATGTCTCTCTCTGTAGCCTTTCAAGTTCTTTTTTGAAATAAATTTGTTCACTGCAAATTAGATTTTCAAACTATTGACAGTCCAAACCTTGGAGTAGAAAAAGTGAACAGAGAAAACAAATATTCAAGCTCAATTTACTACACTCTGATTTACTCTGCGCATTGGTCTCAACTGTGCACTGGCAAAGCATTCTGGGACTTGTAGTATTAGTGGTGCATGCACTATATACCAGCGGGCCAGCTCTAACGCACATTTGATATGATCTCATGGGCCAAATATAATTACACCCCGGGCTAGATTTGGCCCCCGGGCCTGAGTTTGACATATATGTTCTAATGTCAGTAGAAGAACCCTTTGGCAGAATGTGGAGGATTAAACCGGTGATATTCTCAGACCGTGGCTCAGTGTAGAGAGAAAGTGCAGCCTCGTCAACAACATCAACCTGATGACTTACAGCTCTAATGAGATTTATGCTTATTGGATTGGAGGAGGAAGAGGAGGGAGGTCTTGTGACACTACAGAATGCCTGCAAACTTAACTTGAACTAGCTTAAAGCTGCACTGTGTAACTTTTCTGTTGCTGTTATTGCTTTGCGTGGAATGTTCATAATAGGGCAATAAAAGATCTATTTAGAATTACGACTACCTTGAAAAACATGTGTCCTGACTGTGAGTGGGGTCACTTTTCCACAGATCAGACTTTTAACTTAATCTGGCTGTGCCATACTGTGTGACACTCACGGCAAAGTTATAACATCTACATGGAGACGAGCAGGTAGTGTGCCCTCCACCTGGAAAGTTACGCACGGCACTTTTAAATTAGAAATACAGACATACAGGTATTGTCATGATATCAAAATCGATTTCGTTACTAAAGACGAGGCTGTATATTTGATACCGATTTTAAAACCCAAACGATCATTTTAAAAGCTCTTTTTTTAGACAGTGTTGTAATTTTTACCACTAAACAATAGTACTTTCCTTTTGTAAACCAACACACAGACTGCATTTTTCACTCGCCGGGGTAAGTTCTGACTATTTTGGATCTGGCAACACTGATATCACCATATGGCCTCCAATTAAACTAAATAACCAATACCATCTGAAGCCAGTAACAGCTATTTTTTGCATTAATCAAGTTCGATAACACATTTGGAAGCTATATTACAAGTTAATATTGTCAATTGTAAATGCAACCCTTACATTTAAATACTACTAACAGTGAATAAGGTAAAGTCGATTAATTGAATGAACCAAAACACAACTACAGGTGTATTTTGATAGTGATTAAAGGCTTAAAGGTACAGCATGTAGCCTCAAGAGAGAAAAAATCTGCGTACCATCTTATTTGCTTTAAGAAATTGATGTGCAAAGTTCTTAATCAACAGTATGTCGCCTGTAATCTTACTGTTTTAAAATCACACCACAATCACAACTGAACCTAGGTTGCCAGTGACACATACAAGTTTTTCTCATTCTCAGTATATGGACTGGCCTCATGTGAAAGAACCTCAAAAAATCACTCACTGAGCTACAGCGGCTGCACTAGCACTGGGTAATGATTGGCGGCAGGTGCTGGGGTTTAGATAGTGACCATTCAGATCAGAGAGAGTCCTTTTGAATGTTTTTTTAAGCTGAGAGACTTATGTGAGGCTCATTCTGCTTTCTGATTGGATAATTGAGAAACAAAACACTAAATTATAACAAACAACATCATGTCCAATGTTTTTCTAATCAAAGAGGGGGGATTTTAATTGTATGGGGTATTAATTAACTACTAACAACATATTTAGATCACCACGTTAGCTTTTATTAGTTTGAAAATGCTATTCACGTATTTGCCGAAAACAACGTATTAACATGTTTTATAAGTTTCACTTTAGTTTAGACGCTGTGAATCCTCCCTTCCTTTGCTCTCCGCATTAAGTCCCTCCCCCTTCAGAGTGTTATCGCAACAAAATGAGTGTGCATCCTGTTAATAAAACTACTGCACATCACATCAGGTACTTATAGCATAATAGAAAGCTAAAAAACCCAAAATGATTTAGTGTAATACCCCATCTTTACGAATAAATCTGCATTATAATTGTTACCAGTAATAGCTATATTTAATTTGAACATATTTACCTCGTATCTGGGGACACAGATGATGTTTATGGACTCAAAATGCGACATACAGTTCCTTTAATTCCTTGGGTTTAAGGCTTTCCAGCACTGTAATTCCCTCCCCATTATGTGCTGTATCACAAAGCTGTCATTGAATTCAGTCTGCGATGCTGACTTTGGTCGAGGCAGAGCTGGGGATTACACCTCCTCTGTCTCGACTCTGTGACCTGCGTGGTCCCTACACCTTCATTACACCCTGTGCACAATAACCACCTTAAACCCACCATAAACCCACCCCCAGGCACATTTAAGGTCCTCTTTATCAGTGCGTGTATGGCCTGTGATAAGCCCCTGCTAGCTCGGACCAGGAAGTGCGTGCTGTTTTGTTCAGGTCAGCGGCCCATGCACAGTTTCTGGCCAATTAGAGATAATAGTGTGGAAAGTGCAGACAGGAGCACATTTCCATCAGCACCTGTAATTATGGCAGGGCAGGTGGAAGCGGAGGCCATGTCCCCAGAGGAGAGAGAGTCTGGGCCTTGCACACTAGTGTAATATGCCTCACAACAGGGTTTGTGTCATTAGGAGTAGGGCTGCACTGCACAATATGAGAGAAAGATGCACTATTTGATCATATGTTTTGTGCTGTAATAATATTTGATTTTTAAAAAAATGATATTTATTTTTACTTTTTTCAACAATAGGCTCTGTTAAGTTAAAATATACATGTCTTCATTTACTTACTTCAAAATAAAATCTTAATAGACTAAACCGAGGCTAATGTAGGACCGAATGAGGGAAATCATGAATAAAATCAGCTTTTTGTCCATTTTTCTTTCAGAAAAAAACAGTACCTTTCTGTAAAAAAAGAGAGTTTTTGTTAGCAAAAGATGTCCAGGTCAAGGGAGTTTTTGTTGTGAAAAATGCATTTTCTTTATATATTGATTATTGCATCAGTCAATAACAATATAGAAATTTTTTTAATATATTGTGCAGCTCTAATTATGGGCTCAACACATGGGGCGTGTCAGTGCTCCTTTTCCATTTATTTTCAAAGGGACTTGTGCGATACTGTAAAAATCAGCTGTCTCAGCCTGGCAACAAGTGAAAGAAGTGCTGCTGAAAAGTTAGCACATTGAAAAATGTTCAACTGTTGTTGCTGTTGCCTATAGTACAGTTAATCAGCAAGACTTTCTCTGACGCAGCAACGAGCTGACATGAGAATAATCCTAAATCAACATGAAGGAAATTTGCTGTGTCTAATTTTCCCCATACTTTAAAAACTATTACTGGAAGGTAACACTAATGCGTTTTTTGAGGCATAATAACGATTAAAATAACACCACAAAATGTAAAAACAATATGTATAAAACAATCAGAGTGTCACTCAGACTGTAATGGGCTGTTTATTTTGTATTTTATATTTTAACAGAAGTTAGCATTAGCTTTGAGACACAGTGAGTCTGTTGTGTTATTGCTACAATGGAGAACTGCTGTCATGCCAAATCATTTAAAATCAGAATCCTTCTGCCTGAAACCCGTGAATATGCTCATATAGTATCAGCTGTGATGATAATACTACCTAGCTAAGTACTTTTTTTCATTTTTGGTGACTCAATGTGATAACTTATTTTTAAAAAAAAAAAATCTTCAATATTTACTGTACTTGTGGCTTATGGCCAAGTGTATTTATATGTTACTATTACCACTGCCTATATGACTGATCGTGTTACTTTAAAACACTGTATAAACTTGTTTCTGAACCTTAGGCTGCAGCTGTGCCCCCCTCATCCGTCTCAGTGACTTTGTTGTTGCACGTGCATGTTTGGCTCCAGTGCTTGAGTCAGCTGGGTACAATAGGTCGTCCATCTGCCGCCCTTGTGGAGGAGGAGGGGCGTTGCGGTGCTTGTGAGCGCAGACAGTGACCCTGTTCCCCTGGCACACACACGCACACCTGCACGCGCACACACACACACACACACGGCTCGAGTCTGCTGAGCTGGCACTTTCACATGGGCTGGCAGACCTTGGCGGTTGCATCAGTGCTGTGTTGACTTAGCGCACAGAGTCAACTTGTTTAGGACATTAGCAGTTTGAAAGGAGCCCTCTTTAAAGCTAACCTGAGCGCTAGGTAAACCTGTTTTAGTCACGTGGGTACATAAACGCTCAGCCAAAAATACAAAATAGTCATTCAGCTTGTTAGCATGCTGTGTAGGCTTCAAGGATAAGAGCTGGGGTAGCAGTTTGCAAAATAGTAGTTTAGCGATTAGCACATAACTTTAAGCTAACAAAAACAACTAGGCTACTGCTCGACCTGTACCTGCTGCTTTAAAGGACACATGTAACGCATCGTTATTGTCCTTTAAATGTGCTCTCAAGTGTAGGGTGACCAGAGTTTCAAAATTAAAAACTGGGACATATCTGGGGGGTGGTTGCTATGAATAAAATTATGCAAAGAGTTTGTAACATTGTCCATTCTCGACAATCTGAGGAACTTTTTGCCGTATGCTCAGTTTCAACCACCATTTTCTGCATTTTGGCTTAACAAATGACAATATATTCCCTTCTTTAACATTTGGCGGGTGTAGAATTGGTCAAAAATAGGGACACGTGGGACATTTCTTGTATACAACGGGGACAAATCAATGGTTTTGGATGAATCTACTGGGACAGGGGACACAGGACTCAAAACTGGGACTGTCCTGCGTGAGTAGGGATGTCTGGTCATCCTATCTCAAGTACTACTGCTTTGGCGTTTTTAAAAATAGAAATTGAAAATACACAAAGTTGCATCTGTTTGTGCTCCCTCACCTGGATTTGGTGTTAGTGCTTCATCTACTGGTAGCAGTGGGAATGATCCATGGAAAAATCTAAAGCTAGACGTTTTACCGGCGTAGCTGGCGTAGCTCCTTGCTGATTCGCCCCCTCTGTCTTTGTGTCTGCGCTCAGGGCGAGGAGTATGAGCGAGCAGGAGCACAGCACTGAGGACTCGGGCCTGGTCTCCACTCAGGACCTGCAAGAGACCCCCAAAGAGGAGGAGCACCACCAAGGACACTTCAGGCAAGACACACACGACTCCTTACACACAAGCCTACACAAAACTATATAAACACAGTACTATAAAGACACAATACTGTACTAACACAGTACTATACAGACACAATACTGCACAGACATAATACTATACAGACACAGTACTATACAGACACAGTACTATACAGACACAATACTATACAGACACAGACACAGACTATACAGACACAATACTACACAGACACAATACTGTACAGCCACAATACTATACAGCCACAATACTGTACAGCCACAATACTATACAGACACAATAATATACTCATAAGGCCCCTCAAATCAACATTGACCCTTTAAGTTATTTGAGTGACAAACATGGATTAACCATACAGTGGCTGCAAACTAGAATAAATTATCCAAAATGATCAGTCAGTGAGTTGTTTTTTTTTTAACTATTTACCTTATTTGAGTTGCTCAATTTTATAGAGGGGATATTACACTTCTATAGGTATTATATGTTAACACATAACATATTTAAATTCCCAACAACGCCCAACAACGTTTTCAAAATGTTTAATTAGTTTCAGTCTCGTTTTTGATGCTCCCTACCCCTTCAGAGTCACCCGGAATTTACAGCTGGAGCTACATCGACAGGTACCATAGGCAAAGCAGCACAGGCATGCATATATTTAAAACAGTCATTTTACACCAGAGGCACCTCACCTTCTCACCTTTAAACACCAAACTGTTTTATATTGCTCACATATTCATTGTTGATGAATTATGCTATTCACATAACTATAACAGGCTGTGGCTGTGGTGCTCGCATTAATTAGGCTACTTATCATTTAAGCTTCAGTGTGTACAGCCTTGTGCATTTTCCTCTCTTAAGTTGTCCTTGTAAAGTTGAAGTTTGACATTGTTGAGTGTATTATATTTATCCCCCATGGCTATAAACTTATTTTGAAAGGGCATTGGAAGTTTATTTTGACACCACTTGTGTATTTCCTCTCTCTCCCTTATTAAAAAGCTTGGAGATGCCTAGTTGATGCTGAAAAATTTGAACTCCAACCTAATTCGAGTGACTCTTAGCATACTTACGCCTGTTGGACACGTGTGTGACGTTGCTGGTGTAGCTTGTCCGATTGGTTAATAATAAAGGCAAGGCTCTGGTGTAAATAGGGGCTCACAATCAGCGTGTGTCCCACTAATGAAACTACTACACATCACATCAGGTTTATGAAGTTGTAGCGTATTGTTTTGTATCTTGCTTTTCTGTATTTATGAAAAATTGCAGTAGCATTGGTGACGTGGACTTGTGGACTCTTGGAGTCTTGTACAAGAAGCATGGGCTTGTACTCCCAACTGTAAAGAAGGGCTGAATAGGGCCCGGGAGAGATCGCTAGATTATTCAAACATGCATGGGTATAGCCATACCAAACCTCACTTGGCCCCAGTGTATACTGTTGTTGTACCCTTATGCAAAACACTTTAACCTCTTTGCCCTCTACAATCATTATATGTGGCCTACTGCAGTATTCTCTGATCAGTTTTATTAAATCAAATATTATATTATAGATATGATGTAGGTTTATTATTCCTGGATTGTAGATTACCGTAATTTCACAGCCATAGGGCACACCGGATTATAAGGCAGTTCAGTTACGGTGCTTTTTCTGCATTTAACACATACAAAAAGCGCACTGGGCCTTAGGACGCAGGCACGGTAAAACATGCATGTTAGTTTTGCTTCCTTTGCCTTTTTTAGAGCACATACTGTGTTCGGTTGTGCTTTATTCAAGTATTTAGCAAAGTGCTTATATAATTTTTTTAATTAATTCACAAATCCATCAAAGTCTTCATCCTCTGTATCTGAAATGAACAGCTGCGCTAGATTTCTATAAAAATACACCAGGTTCCCTCTCGTCACTATCAGTCCGTTTTGTTGCCGTACCGCTCCGCGCGTGAACGATGCAGACTTTTGCGAAAGCTCAAAGAACAGTGCAAGCAGACACGTGAGCCCAAGCGTCCACAATCCATTCACAAATCGTGGCGTAACTCGCCCAGCGCTGCCTCCCAGTATTTGTAAAGCTGTGTTCGCCGTCTGTCATCCATCACTCCCACGATGTTCGCAACTTTTACCCGCGCCTTATGGTCGCGAAATTACGGTACATTTAAATCTGACATTTTCTAATATATGATTATTCCTCTAAAATAGTTACTATTATTTTGTGACATTTAATGATAAACAGTGAATGCTGACATGTTTAGTACTGTTGTATACATGTGGCAGTACACAGTGAAGAGTACTGTTACATACATTTTTATTTGAAGGACAACGTGCAGATACATTAAAAAGATGGCTGCACCAGATTTAGCAAAATGCTATTTTCCATCTGTAGTAACATGTGGCAGTACACGCTGGTGAGTACTGTTGTATACATGTGGCAGTACTCAATGGTGAGTACTGTTGAATACATGCTGCAGTACACAGTAGTGAGTACTGTTGCACACATGTGGCAGTACACAGTGAGAGTACTGTTACATACATGTGGCAGTACACACTGGTGAGTACTGTTGCATACATGCGGCAGTACACAGTGAAGAGTACTGTTACATACATGCGGCAGTACACAGTGAAGAGTACTGTTACATACATGTGGCAGTACACACTGGTGAGTACTGTTGTATACATGTGGCAGTACATAGTGGTTAGTACTGACAGTGGGTGGCGTTATATAAGAAGGATTGGGCAAAGCGAGTGCAGTAATCCTGTTGGATCTGTGTAGTATGTGATGGTACTCTCCTCCTCCCACCCCCTCACAGAGCTGCAGTACAGTACAGCAGCTTGATGAGTACATACATGCTGGATCCTAAGTGGCCACTTCACAACAAACACACGCCTCATGGCAAACATGACAAAATACATCAAAACACTGCATGGAGTTAGAGGATGTATCTCGTAGAAATTGAATTAAATGTAACTGAATTTGTATTTTATTTGATTATTTTTTATATTTTAGATTGCTATTAGTGCTTTAGTCTTATTACTCTCACAAGATATGACACAAAGTTAGAAACATTTGCTTATGCTTTGCACATGTTCACTAGATATACTTCCACTGATATAGAGCCTATGGAGGATCAGGAGTGAGACAAATGCACTGATATTGATTAAGAGAGTGGATCCTCAACAGCCAGTATAAGCTAGTCCATGATAAACATACTTTAACTGTACGCCTTTCCATGTACCTTTATGTAAACCTCCAACCAACTACAATGTCTTTACAGGTTGGCCGCCTTTTCTCAGCCAAAATCCCTAACCTTAACGGCATTTACTGATTATCGTGCAATAAAACACTTAATTCATTCAGAAACAAAACACAATATTAAAACGACTTTATTTCACTGTCACAATGGCCCTAAAGCAAACCAATCCCATTAAACCACGTTCCACATTTCAAATTCTTTCTCTTTAACCAGGGACAATGTAATCATATCCACAAAGCCTGCCTGCAGCTGAGGGGAAGCACACAGAGCGGAGTGCTCATTTTCCAGCTCCTGTCCCTGTCGGGCTTTTCACTGCACTACAATACAATTCAGAACATGACAAAAGTTCTATTCTACGAGACATATGTTCTACGGTGCAGTTACAAAGACATTTCAACATCCAAATACTCACAAACACACACAGTTCAGTATTGACAGGTGACTTCAGCCCACATTTTGAACTCAGACATAGCGCACTTTTTAAAAACACGAACAGCAACATATAATTCACCAGCAAGGACCACGCCCATGCCACAAGAGTGGTGTACGATGAAGGTATTTATTGATGATATGAATAGATATGGAGGCTGGGAAGAAATTCAGGATGGGGGCTATGTCTCAGCAGATTCACGACCCCTCCTCTCTCTGTAGATCAGGCACGCCCAAACTGTGGCCCGGGGGCCAAATGCGGACCTCAGAGCCATTTTTTTTGGCCCTGAAGCTCGCAGGTGAATTGAATTACCTTAAACAGCACTTTTTACTGTACATTTCTGAAAATCTACTTATTGCCCATGTCAAATATTTAATGTGTCCCATTGAGGATGTAAGCATGAATAAAGGTCTAGTGCAGGGGTGAGCAAACTTTTTGACACACGGGCCACGGTGGTTTCTAAAATTCGACAAAGGGGCCGGGTCAGGATATATATATATGTATATATCACATTAGAGATTTGGCCTGTAACATGTAGCAAAACATGAATATGCAAAACTAAATGTTTTCCAAATGCATTCTTTTAAAAACTCGTCTTCAGAGAAAGGCTTGCCAGCTTTCGTTAATTTGAATGCCAGCAAAAAACTCACCTTGGTATTTTGATCGGACTTCAGTGAAAGCATATTTTGTTGTCGACTCCGTATTAAACACTCAGCGCTCACTATTCACTTTTCTTTTCTTTGCTAAGCTCATTTTTTGCAGAAGGGCTGATAAGAGAATAAGAGAGTAATACAAGGTTGATGTAGCTGAAGTGCGCCATAATTTGGTCATGTTCGGTGGGCCGGATTAGTAAGCCCAACGGGCCATATGTGGCCCCCGGGCCGTAGTTTGCCCACCCCTGGTCTAGTTCCCGGTTCACTCTAACTTGTAATAAACACACAGATTTGAAGTATTCTGGCTGGTGACCAGTCTATGGACCTCAATCGGCCCTCAGCTTTGTCTGTGTTTTTACATGTGGCCCTTAATGAGAAAAGTTTGGAAACCCCTGCTGTAGATGGTGAGGTCTTTCTGCTAAAAGACGAACAAGAGACACAAGGTGGGAGGGACGGGTCAACAGTACTAATGCATCAATACAATACTGGTACAGGATATCGACACTAATATTGAACATTCTGAAGGATCAGATATCGGTTCAGTCAATATCCCCATGGTATAATAAGACGAGGATGACATAAATAAGGAAATAAAGGAGACGAGACGAAATCAATTATATTTTCCATCTTGCCTTATTATTAGTTAATATCGGGTATTGTCAGATACTTAAAGTCAAATATTGACCTGTAATTCCACCAGAAACGTTGCTTACATAGTGCACCTTTAATGTCTCTTTGAATACTGTCTGTAATACTGTCTGTCCATGTGAAACTGCACTGGCTGTTACGTGTCTGAAAAGCCTTATCTCAGATCTCAGTCATTGCTGCTGTGGGAATAGCTCCTGTGTGCTGCATCCCATAAGACCTGATTCAGAGAGAGACAGAGACAGAGAGAGAGGCAGAGACGGAGAGAGAGGCAGAGACGGAGAGAGAGTGAGGGTGAGAACCTTATCCTCCAATAATAATCCCTCCACTCTGTTCACAGGGGATTGCACTATTTATTTGAGCGTACACCAGGCAGCGGAAGTACAGCGCCCCCTGGCCTCTGTCACACGCTCCCTGAAGCAGCCTCCAGACACAACATGGCAAAGATCACAGTTAAAGTGAAGGGCTCTGTTTACATCACCATTTGGGTCATATTGATTTGGTCTTGCTGATCTGATCAACAACGCAATGTAATTGTTACGTTAGCATTCATTTTGGAATTTTAAAGACCCTGTACTGAATTTTTCTTTTTTCATCTTAAAAATAGGGAAAAATACATATAGTTATCATTTTCAACAGTTTGCAGCCATCCCAACATAACACTTTCCTAACGTATTCCTAGCACGTGCCCACTTTGCCCATCATGCTAATGCTACATACACAACTAGCATGCGAACACATAACTTATTTAGATCACCATGTTACCTTCTGTTGTTTTGAAAATGCTATATTTGCCAAACATGTTTCATAACTTTCACTTTAATTTGTGATTCTCAGTTTTTGCTCTCTGTGTTAAGTTACTCCCCCTTCAGAGCTCTATGATGATATTCCAAATGTAGTCCAAATCCAGCCTTGTGATTCTGGGGTAGTTAATGGGTCTGCACCTGATTTTTAACCATTAGCAAGGAACTTTTATCCCTGCCCATTTAGTCCTTTGCGCCGCTCTGATATTACTGCACCATGACACAGATAGTCTCATGTAGTTGTTTCCACATAGCTCCCACCAAACTCTACCCTCTTAGTGTTGTATTCTCACTCTTGAAAATGCACCATGACAGATAATCAGCTGTCTGGCATAGTGTCAGGCAGATATTTCTCATGATTCTTAGCAAACAACATTCCTGATTGGATGAGAAAGACTGACCCTATCACCCATTATTAGTTATTACCCAACAAAATGCTCTGTCTTATTCTGTAAAGCACTTTGAATTACTTCATGCACGAATTGTGCTATACAAATAAACTTGCCTTGCCTTTATAAAATGCATAGGTCTAATTTTTCTGTATATCACTTTATTTAGCTAAAAATGTCAGAATATTGAAATGCTAATGTGATAATAACCTTTATATTCATGAAACTATTGCCAGTGTGTTTTAACTCTTGGTTGACTGGTGCAAAGTGAATTATGTGCTGTATTATGGTTACAGCGGGGTCTAATTGTGAATGTATTTTTTCATTGTTGTGATTGGTTGATTACTCTTAAAGGTGTAGTGCCTTTACTTATATAAGGGGAGCGGAAGGGGGTGTCATCATACCTGAAATTGACTCAAGAGTGAGACAGTGTGCAGGAGTCTTCTTAAAAACCTTTTCAGATTGTCTAGCTTTTAAATGAATTACATATTACGTTTAATGCAACTCTATTTGCTGTGTCAAATGGTATAAAGATGAATGAGATTACATTGTCAGTTTCTGTATTTTTTTCATACCAGGGACCAAGTTAAGTTGAGATTGGAGTCACAGTGCTTGCTCGTTTGTCACTGTGGACTTCAGATTATAAATAGTTTTGATGGTTTTACACATCACACAAATGTAACATGTGGAGCTGCAGTGGCGACGCAGCTGCTCTGGTCTAATGTAAACACGCATACACGCACACGTTGGGTTTCCATGCTTTTTGGGGACATTACATTAACTTTATTTTGCTGGAGACTGATCCAAACCTTAAACTTCACTGATTTTAACTCATATTTCAACTTAACCTGGAGAACCCAAGGGGGCAAATGTGGCTGCAGTTAATTGCTGCTACCCAAAATGAAAACACAAACAACAAAAAAAAGAGTCAAATTTCAATTCAAAAAATTCAAAAAGCCCAGAGTGCCACTTCTGGCCCCTGCATAGAGATACCTGAATATTGAACTAAAAAACAAAATTATATTCTCAGCAAACCAGCGGTTAGTAAAAGTGTGTTGGGTTTTTTTTGTTAATCTTATTAGTAATAGCTTGCAATGTCTAGAAGTACGTTTTATACTCTTTTTGGATAAATTAGCGAGCCCAATGGGTCAAATTTGGCTGTGATTCTAAATAATAATAAAGGGTTAAAATTGAAAAAGTGGATATTTCAGTGTTCAGTGAACTTATAACTTTAATTTAATGCAATGTTCATAATTTTCCCAAGAAGAAAAGAGTTCTTGGGTTCTCCAGGGTTAAATCATGTTGTTAATCTAATAATAACTGTTTTACATTGTCGTGGGGACTTGAGTTCTGTCCCCCAGGTTCACATAATGTGTGTGTGTGTGTGTGTGTGTGTGTGTGTGTGTGTGTACATACAGATTTTAGTCCCTACAATGTGAAAAATACCAGTCCACACACACAAGCACACACACAGCTTCAGAGCAGCAAGAGAGCAGAGCATCTGTCACCAGCGATGATCTATGACACTACACACCTGCTATTTTCCAGTTCGCTTCTGAGAACTGCCCAGCATGCTAAACCTAAAGAAAACATAACACTGCTGTATAAAGATTACAGTCTACACTTTTATCTGCTATGATTAAGCATCACTTGCACACTTGCTGTGTAGCATTTAGGGGAAAAATTGCATCACACTAAAATTTGTAGTGTATTTTTATAAATAAAATAATAGTTCAATATTCACTACTTAAACCCCAGCACCTACAGACTATAATTAATGAGTGCTAGTGCAGCTTCTGGAGGTTCTGAGCTTTCACATAAGACATGATCTACCCATGTACCGAGGAAAAAACGTGTGTACATGTACATGGTTAAAGCTTTGGAATCCTCTATCTAGTTCAGGTTAAAGCTTTGAGCAATCCCTGTTCAGTTGAGGTTACCTTTAGTTTAAAATTCTTTTTTGTAAACTGTAAGAAAACGCAGGCTTTTTATAGTTCCTTCAACTTCTTCCTTTAAGTTGTTGACTTGCTCTGAAATGTTGTAAGCACTAACTTATACAAGAAAAGAGTGGGACAGTGTGCTTTATTTTTTTCTACAAATTAAACAGGTTATAAGCATTTAAAATTATCTCTGACACTTTAATCAAACCTGTGCTGGTTTGGCCCTTGTTTAGTCTTAATGTAGATTTGTTTTGGTAACTTTCTATTCCTGGTTTAGTCTTGTCCCAGTTTTGATGTAATGATTGTACAGATGTTAGTGTGAAGCACCCTCAGACTGAACTATGAACTAAACTAATCCAAGAATCCCATGCTTTTCAAAATATGTTAGTTGAATAGAATAAGACCACATGGAGAATACTAGTGATGTGACGAGTCGGCTCACTGGAAATTGGATTTTTTTTAACGACCCAAAGCTTTTTCTTTCTAACTTATATGCATTTTTATAATATGATTAAAGCTGAACCAACACAAGAATCAGCACAGAAGCAAAGTAAGCAACACTAATGAGAGCTTTGTGCAAAAAAACCCCAAAACACTTGGCTTCATAATAGCAGTGCCAGTTTTTTAAATTATTATTATTGTAATGCAATGTTTTTGATTTTGCATAAATTCAATGGGTAAACACACTCCGACTCTCAGCTTGAACCATTTTAAACACATCTTAGCCTTGGTCATTCTGTCTGTGATTAGTTTGTAGATAAAATGAGTTCTCACATGGGCTTCTGTCATAGAAATAAATGTTACCAGAGCTAGTCTTTTGAATGGCTCTTTGAAATGAACGGATCCAAAAGATTCGAATCCCATAAAAGAGCCGAAAGTCCCATCACTAGAAAATACGCTTGGTCTTGATGGTAGATTACATTGCCATTTACAATTATTCAGAGTGTGATTTTGTGGATAGTTTGAGGAGAGTAACGCTCTGTACAGACTAGACTGGGGTCTCAGCTGCCCTTCTCCAGAGTGTGCATACATACTGCCATCTTGAAGTGCACTCCAGGACGCACACAAGGGGAATACTGATGCCCCTCCCACTGCCGCAGGTGCTAATTACATTATGCTGTTTAAATGTCACAAGGGTCGTTTTCAGCAGGGACGAGCAGCTCAAACTCTACACAGCAAACAAGTCAAAGTCATGCCTGAACTGCGCCTCCATAAGCTTTGGGTTTATATGTTTGAAGTGTTGTTATATCGACATTCTACCCATGTTTCCTATCCAGTTTAATAGTTAGGTTTGTCAGTGTGTTTACATATAAGTGGCATGTTCGTCCAATGAGGTTCATCCAGTCTTCTGTTTATTTATTTTAATAGATCCTTTTTCCAGACCAGGGTTTTGTTTGTTTTCATACCTGACAGTTTCAACTGCTCACTTGCGCTCTTCCTCAGAGTGGAACCAGAGCACAAATGTAACGGCATGTACAAAACACCCTGTATGTCTTCCAATAAAATATACAACGGGGAAACATGGAGCACTCTCAGTAAATGAAAAAAGGGACATAGGACAGAATGAAGAGTGAAGGTACACGAGCAACAAAACACGAAGCAGAACAGGAGCAACTTAAATAATCATTTCTGACCATTGTAAAAGAGAGAAGCACATAATGGACTGGGACGGAGCAAACATCATTGCGACAGAGGACAACAGACATTGTCTCTGGATTAAGGAGGGACTTGAAATATGGAAAAATGCCCACAGGACTTTAACTCACGGGGCCTTCTCACTCTCACACACCTGGGATAACATCCTGAAGAAGTTGGACTGCAGATGACGCTGTCGTCCTGCCTCTACCGTTAAGAAGACAGTGTCAAGAACTTGTTTAAATCATGTGACCACTCTGAAGAGGAGTGGTAGTGAGCAGTCGAAACTGTCATGTATGAAAACAAACTAAACTTTGGTTTGGAAAGAGAAGCTTTAAATTAAATAAATGACATGTTGTAGAGTAGTTTCTATGGGCTCTACTGTAACCTGTATTAATGTTGCATTTTTTTCCTTTTCTAAGAGTCCTGTTTTTCTCTCTACTTTTTATATAGAACAAAATAACTATACTGTCAAAAAGCTCTTCATTGGCTGCTGGTATCCTACAGATACAGTTCAAAATTTAGCTGCTGACTTTCTGAGCCTCGCAGGGTCAGGCTCTTATTTATATCAACGATCTGATCCGACCGTATGCTAGGCCTGTCGCAATAACAATAAAATATAGAAGATAAACGATAATACTGAATGTCATTATGCCACTGACATGATTGTCCCAAAGCTGGATTTCCCCCATTAACTATTCGAAATCTGCTCTAAGAATTGCAGATGATCACAGCATTCTGAATTTTTAGAGTGAATGGCGACATTATATTAGTGTCAGTGGAAAGTAATGATATTTTCTTCATTAAAAGCTCAAAACACAGCAAAAATGTGAAACAGCTGCTACAGCTTAATAACAAATATAAATACATATAGAGCAGAGATGCCTAAACTTTTTTTTATCAAGGGCCACATCTCAAAACACATTCGAAGAGGAGGGCCACAGACCAGTGATGAATGCAGTGTGATGCTTTATACACAGCTTTGACAGAGCCGCTATGTATTAATAAGGCTTGAAACACATTAATTTTAGATCTGTATCACAATGTAATGTGATGTTTGAGGATACAGTGGTAGAAATAGCTTAATTTTCTGTTAAAAGTGCTGCTTATGATCAATTGGGCCAGTTCAGCAGGACGCCTGAGGGCCAATAAAAACTGGTCTGAGGGCCACATTTGGCCCCCGGGCCATAGTTTGGACACTCCTGATACAGAGTAAATGTTGTAGAAAACTGGTTAAACAACAGGGACACTGCAGACACACATTTATCACTGATACAGACTTAAGGTGGAACCGTAGAGTATAAAGAAGTGGACTAAGTGAGTGTGATGATGCCCATTCGGCCCCAGTCAAATGAAGCTTATCGAGGCTAGTCGTTATAGCGGCGAATTTGGAGCCGAGTTCCACATTTGGAATTCCTACCTTGAGTATCATAGCAGTCAAAGAGCCAATCCGGAGCAAGGCTGTTGAAGGTAACACCCCTTCCCGCCCGCACGTCTAGTATGGCATGGAGTTGGTGCTTAACAACAGTCAATCAACCTGTTGCTAACACTAGAGGGACGGACCTCTGGGAAAGAAGGCTCCCGAGTCTGTTATTAATGTTCATAACTTGATTTACAGACACAAGACCAAACTAAAAATACCAGGATCATGTAGAGCAGGTTCATATGAACATTTTAAGATCAAAATGATGAGGCTCATTGCAGTAGTTATAGAGTAAAAGAAAGTGAATTGGGTCCGGAGCTGTGCCCATGCTCACTTTCTATTTGGTATGGTTATGTCCATTTATATATACAGTTTGTGGGTTGAACTGAACTTTTCCCTTTTGAGTTGAAGTGTCCTTTATCTCCCCCTGTCATTAGCTAACAAGCTAGCTAAGCTCTGCACAGTCACAGCAACAATGGAGAAACTACTTTCAGTTTCTATTTTGCCGAAGCTAATTTGAGCTAAAAAAAAAAAAAACTGCTCCACTGACAAAAATGAGGCCAGAAAAGCAAAGAAACACATGCTGTCATAGTTCTCCTTATAGTTCTGCCTCAGAGCCACTCAGTCAGACTGTTGAGGGGCATTTTTCAAATAAAAAGATGTCAGTGCATAACCTCTCATTAATGAACATAATCTGCAATAAATAAAGAAGACTTAATGAGTCATAAACGTGATTTATTAATTTTAAGTTATAGCATTTTTAGGGTCTGCTATGACTGTTATATGGTTGTGTTGCCTATCTATTGTAATTGTGTTATATTTTAAGTGTTTGTGAAGCACTTTGTTTGTGAAAGATGCTATATAAATGATTTCACAGAATATAGCATTGTATAAAAGGTAATGTGATGATCTACATATGTCATGTTCTAGGAATGAATTATTACCCCATAGAAGTGCAAGTGAGCTGGACTTTATCAGTGTGTGTGTCCATGCTCCCTGTCAGTCCTCACTCGCTCACTCACCTAGACTGCACTATGTAGACTGCACTATTTTTATACTGTGTTTACTGGGATAATGACGAACAACTAGGACCAAACCAGGACTGGAGAGGACAAACCAGATCTGATCCAGGACTTAGCCACAGCTGCAGCATGTCTTACTTTTGAGTTGTTTCGTTGTCACTGGGGGTATTTCATGAACCAAGCTAAAGAGAAAGCCCGGCTTATTGGGGAGATCCAGGCTTGTTAAATCCGCAGCTCTGTCCCAGCAAAGTGACTAACCAGAGTTGGCACTGAGTTGCCATAGTAACAAGAATCCAGGTCTAAAATGGGCTTTTGGGGTTTGCCAGTTTAGTGGAACAGCCCTCTAGTCTAAATTAGGTTCACAGCAGGTTTAAACCAGATCTGGACCAGGACTTAACTAGAAATTGGAACTAAGTATACTATTAATACTAGGGATGAATGATTTGTGAGGAATATACGATTTTTCTGACAAGCTTTGCAATTGCGATTAGATTTGCACTCTTGATTTTCACTTGTTTTAATAATAGCATACAAGAATCACATTTCAGAACATTTTGTACAGATCCAAACTACAGGGTTAGCAGTTTTTATGCAGACTTATGGTGGAGGTGGTTCCATGGGCGTATACTCGTCTACGAAGTCTTATTGTTCTGATACAGTTCAAGATCCTTCTACAGCTATTCAGGAAAGGTTTCTGTCCTGTGATTGCGACTTTTTTAATATCAATTTCTGCTCAAATGACTTTAGTATCAATTATATCTGATTTTCGATACTTTTGACAACCCTAACAGAGAGTGGTCCTCGTACAGACAAGCGCTTTCTCTTTGTGTGACTCATGCTTTGAGTTTTACAGGAGCAGGTGTTCACACATATTGTTCCACTCACACTGTCTGCCAGCACATCACACTTGGAACACACTGTATATTTCACATATTCTTCCACTCATGTAATGGCAAAATGACAGATTGAATGAAACCATTTTAACAGCAAATATACACTGCCTGGCCAAAAAAAAAAAAAAAAAAAAGAAAAGTCGCCACCTGGATTTAACTAAGCAAACAGGTACGAGCCTCCTCCAGTCGGTCAGGTCTAGCTTCAGCACCAGTCTGTGCTCAAAGAATGAGATCAGCTGACTACCTGAATACTACTGAATGACCAGGTTATTCCGTCAGTGGATTTTTTCTTCCCTGATGACACGGGCATATTCCAAGATGACAATGCCAGGATTCATCGGGCTCAAATTGTAAAAGAGTGGTTCAGGGAGTATCAGACATCATTTCACACATGGATTGTCCACCACAGAGTCCAGACCTGAACCCCATTGAGAATCTTTGGGAAAAATGAATGAAACTGGAGAATAAATTTGTGCAATTGCGCTCAGACTTGACCATCATCAATGCAACATCTACCTGGTTTGCAGAAAAATGAATTGAAACACTTATTCCTCACTGGACGGAAATAAATCTTGTGAAATCGCAGTGAGAAGCACTTTATTTCTAGGCCAGAGCAGCGGTATGAACACTTGTTGGTAGATAATAGAAGTTTCTGTACCTGCAGAACACAGTGGCCCATTTTATTCCAAGACTTACCTTATGAATTCTGTAGCATCAAGACAAATTTTTTCAAATACGCAGTGAGTTTGTAAGCACTTTTCACAACTTCTAGAGACAAGAGCAGAGCGGCTAGCATGCTAACCGTACACTTCTTGGTTCTCAGATAATAAAACAGTTTTTGTAATTCTAAATAGACGATTGCAGCACACGGTTTGACCAAAATTATTTTAGATCTCAAGAGCTGATTATACAATCGCAATCTGTCAAGAAAAATCACAATTTTTTTTGCCCAAATAGCATGGGGTGAAAAAATTTCCATAGGAGGACCTTTCAAAACCAAAGTCTCGGTCCACATGTTGACTTACACAATACGATGGGCACTTGGAGCAATGCTGGCAATCAAACCTGTTGCTAATGCTAGCGAGAGTTACCTCAGGAAAAGAAGGCCCCTGATTTGTGTGTTATTAATGCTAATATCTTGCTTTACGGACACAATAGCGAAATAAAACACCAGGAACAAGTAGAGCGGGTTAATATGAAAATGACGAGGCTCACTGCAGCAGTTACGCAGAGGGGAGTGAAAATGTTTCAATGTAAAGTGAACTGGAGCCAGAGTCGATGGAGTCGAAACCACGCCCATGCTCATTTCCTATTTGCAACGTGGCAGCTAGCAGGTTAGCTATGTATGAGCATAACACATTTTTCTTAAATACATGGGAAAATGATGTACAAGCCCCCACAATAACATGTTATGCAATCTCCCTTCTGTACATTAGCATTAGAATAGCATTCTGTCACATCTGCCCCGCCCCCTCCTCCATAATGCTATCATGTCAGCTTCTACTGTCACTATGAAAAGAACCACACTGATAATCTCTGAGCGTGTCCTGTGTACAGAGGCCTGGCACAGTGTTACAGCACAAGTCGTCATTAAGCTGTCCCGTGGGAGTGTGGGAGTGGATATTTGTCAGGCTGTCAGGAGGAGAGACCGGATCGGCTCTGTGGAGGTGGCTCTACACTACAGTATGAGGGAGTGTGTGTAAACTGCAGAGTCGAAATGTCAAGTTATTTGCTGATTTATTCTACAAAAGCATTGGACATTATGGCTAAGTTTTTAACGTAATTTGGTGTTTTGGTTCTTTTGACAATTATCCAATCAGAAAGCAGAATGAGTCTCACATGAGTCTCTCATTTGGGTTGCCAGTTTTCAATGCTAAAATCCAGTTTTAGGTTTAAACCTAAAAGGACGCTCTTGAATCTGAATCCTCACTACCTGAACCCCATCACATGCAGCTAATCATGAATAGTTTATGAACAGTCCATGCCTCATGTGACAGCTCAAGAAGCCTCCAGAATTCACTCACTGATTCATGATTGGCTGCATTAGAACATGTCTATTTCATATCTGTGGACACAGATAAGTCATATTTATGAAATTTAAATTCAAAATCTCACATACAGTTCCGTTAATACCCAACTTAGTGTAGTGACAAGGCCATTGATCAGGTTGTTCATTCTGCTGCTCTCTTGTTTACCTTTTTACATTGTTTTTGCTATTGTTTGTACAGTATATATGTAATCTTTATGGATGTTTGGTACATTTCTCTCAAAAGAACAGTTTTTGGTGTTCGATCGCGAGCTCTAGTGACACACTCTTCTGTAGTTGCCCCTGTAGTCTCTCTGTGCCCATGTGTCATTTTATCCGAGCAATGAAACTGAAGAGGTGACTCTACAGATTTTATTAAAACTCCAAATAAATCTTATATTGGATATTGGTATTGGTACTGGCTAAAGAAATCCACTTTGAGTTACTGTAAGAAATCATGATGGGCTTTTACATACATGCAGTAACTTTCTGTTGAAACTGATGTATCGTTGCTTGGATCAGAGGTTCTGTACACTGTGCTGTTGCCAGATAGAGATATTTATATAGATGAGGTCAGTAACCGCAAGTCATCATTAATGGAACATAAAGGGTTTGAGTGTGTTACGGCATAATGGCTTTGTAGCTTAATGCACTTACAAGTTCTCCCCAAATGTAAGCGTGTCAAATAGAAGAGCAGTACATCTTCAAAATGACATAACTCCATGTTGTTTCTCCCTGTAGATTTCATCTGATAGAGGACCTGTCTTATGAGGATGTCAAGAAATGTTACCGAGGCTCGGTGAGTTGACGTCCTTCACTTTGACCATCCACAGGTGACAAAAGACAAAGCAAAAGCATTCAGACAGAGCCAGAAAGACCAAAGTACCATGTGTATCTAAAAATCTATTTAAAGGCCCAATGTCATGCCATTTTCATGACCTCATCAAAAAGCGTATGTTTTGTTTCAGTCACACATGTTTACACACACAAATCCTGCATATTTAGACTGAGCTCTTCTCTGAAACAAAAAAACACTCTGTTCCACCTTGTGATGTCATGAACCTTTAATACTGGAAAACATGAACACCTTTTTGCTTGCTTTTTGTCATCTATGACTTTTAGATGTTGATTTTGTCTGGATACCGTATTATGCTTTTAACCAAGTCTTTCCCTTAACTGACGATACCAGGAGTTGTTTTGTTCCATTCGTGCACGTAAACTATTTAAAGGATCTAACATTTCTAGTAAAAGGTCCGGCACTTGCTTATCTCCATGAAGATGTTATTGCTTTGCCTGGAATGTTCCACAGTTTGGCATTAAACCTATCCATCTCCATAAAGACAAGCAGCTGTTTATCACTTAAAACACCTGTTATTGAATAAATGCAAGACACTTTTGATTCTATACTGTGGAACATTAAAGGAACTGTACCTGTTTTTACTGCCTTATAAATGTGAAAACCAGAACTAGGTCATTTGAAACAGTTTGCAGTGCTCCAAAGTTATTCCTCATTTAATTTAAGCATTACAAGCATCCTAATTATTTACTGCGATGAGTTTACAATCGCTTTTTACAGCTCTCAGAGACCTGTGCGGAGTTTTGCCCTGACAGTAAAGCAAACAACAACTAGCATGCTAATTATGGGACAATAAAACGCTTTATAAGTAAATGCAGACAGCACATATTGAACTTATTTTGACCTCAAGAGCTACTTTTAATATTGTACTGGGGCAAGACAGATTTTGCTGAAATACTTGGAAAACATTGGGTACAGGGTCTTTAATGACAGGTAGTAGACTCTCCACCTGAAAAATGACAGAGTGCACCTTTAAAGTTTTACGTATGTTCAGAAAGCCTTACAAAAGCATAATACGGTACTTAAACCTTAGACAGATTATTTTTGTATATATTTTGTGTTCTGCTGCTGTGTCCCTTGCTTTTTGCGCATTCTGCAAATCTAATCTAATAATATCTTTGCTTCAACATCACTTTATTTTCAACCAAAAAAGTGCTTCATAATCTGTACTGAAACAGGGAGGAAGCACATGTTTTTTGTATATTCACATTTCTGGCACCACCGCTGTTGTTCAGGATCGTCCCGCTGTGAGTCCGTATGCTCAAGCACAATACCAGGCTATATTAAGAGACCAGGACAGAGCGCCAGCAAGCAAAATGAGACATCCTTGCCAAGACTAAACATATTGACAACAGGCACTGAGGAGAGAAGCAGGCGAGGAGTGGTAGCATGGGAATGTCAGCTCAAGAAATTGTATTAGCTGAAGTGAAATTAGCTTTTGGTCGGAAAACTTAAGTGCGAGAAAAGTCGGTTTTGTTGAACTGTAAAATGAGGCTGCTGCTGCTACGGCTAGATGCAAAAGAGATTTGTAAAGGTAAGTGTTGGGCAATTACTTCTATTATCCATGGATTGCAGAACGATGAAACATTAGGACCATTGCCATAGCGATTAACAATTTAAAACGTCCAGAGAGGCCATGGAGGCTGGTGGTTATGCTGGTGGTTATGCTGCTGCGGTGAAGATGGAGTAGAGGACAGTTGGGGCACGTGACTCAAAGCGACTACTTATATGAATGTCTTGAAAGGTGATTGGTTGAGAGGAAAAGGTAGCAGGCTGTGATTGGCTAACAGTGGCAGACAGATGAGGAAAGGCGAGGAAATATTGTCATCCTGATAAATTTTGAATCAATAATGTTTTAAAAGTCATAAAGCTGTTCACAACTTCCAGAGGCAGAGCGAAGTTTTGGAGCAATGCTAATAACAACTAGCATGCTAACTGCGCACCAGCCTTACTTTCTGGTTCGCTGATGATAAAAACACTCTATAATTACATGCAGACCCATAGCACATATTGATGTCGTTTTAACTTTAAGTACTGCTTTTACAAAATATCTGTACTGGGGCAAGACAAATTCTACTTTTTTACATGAAAAAATCAGGTTGACGTCTTTAAAGTGACATAACCTCATTAGGCAGTTTTCCGAAGACCACCTTTTACCCTGTCCTGGTAAAATAGTAAATATCCTAGGTGGTTGTATTTGAGAGCTGCTTTGTTGCAGTTGTAGCGTTGACTGTCCTGCCCTGCTCTAGATCGTGGCTGCAGAGTGGTCCTATAGAGGCGTCGTGTAGACTATTCTGCCCTGCACTAGATTATGGTTTGCCGTAGTGGAGTGGTCCTATAGCGCCCCCCCTAGAGTAGCCGGGCGAGCGCCTGGGCACTGACACGCCACGGGGCAGTGTGTCTCTTGCAGCAGCCTCCTTCAGGCGTTGGACGTGCGCGAGTGTGTGTGCATGTACGGAGCCAATGTGCTGAGCCTGGTGCACAGCTCTCTGGTGTCTGCAGCCGCGGGGGCCGGAGCCACGAGCGGGGGCGCCAAGGAGCTGCTCATGACTCTGCCCTGTCCCTCTGCGCAGACTGTCAGCAAGTACAACTCCCAGTACCACAAGCTGTTCCCCGGAGTGCCCCCGGACGAGATCCTCATGAAAGGTATGGAGACCTGGCACGGAGCAGGAGCAGGACAGTACAGCTGTGGTCGACTAAATAAATATTTGGTTCACTAAAGAAATGTCCTGCTGATGGAATAGATGACTAAAAAAGTGGCATGACAAAAGCCCTCAAAACTGTTACGTATTTTTATCTGTGTAGCCTTAGACATTGTCTTATTTATAACTCCATTCTTAGACCTATATCTAACCACAGAAAACAATTGGGCTGGCCAGTATGCTCATAGGTGTGAGATCACCCATTAGGGGCATGAATGATTATGCCAAGTATGACTCAGGCACAGTTCATACTCAGTTTAGCTCCATAGACCTAACCTACAAACATAAACTTTAACCAAATAAATGTGCTAGCTTCAGTGTTGTTAGCTTCTCTCTTCAGACAGATATAAGGCAGTGTCCACCAGTAATCTGACCAGAACTGAAGAAGTGGCTTGGATGAGCAGAGAAACATCTTCACTTCTACAACTTTTGTCCAATTGAAAGATTTTTTATTTTTTTTTACTATCTGACCTAAACTGCGTTCACAAGACTACACTTGCACATAGTTCATGCAAAAACAAGTACTGCAAAAGCAAACCATGTGTGGTTAGACGTCCCGAATATTCATAGAGACATAAGCAAAAACAATGTAGAAAGCAAACAAAAGAGCTGTGGAACAACCCCATAAGTGTTTTATTTTGTGTGCAATAATATACAGCTTTTTGCAAATTTGACAATTATGAATTATTCTGTGTATAAATGAGCAATCCCTGCCCCTATAGATCAAGCTGTGATACAAGGTTTATAACGCTGAAAGTTGTTTGTTGCTTCTTTTTTTAACTTAGTTCTCTTTCATTCATAGAACCATAGTTACATGCTTAACTTTGGTTTTCTCTTCTGAACCCCCAGTGTACTCATGTGCCCTCCTCAGAGATATCCTCCTACAGGGACGCCTCTACATCTCCAGGCACTGGCTCTGTTTCTATGCCAACCTCTTCGGCAAAGATATCAAGGTACAGCTAACAGCCAGGGTAACAACTATTCACCCCACAGCACTGAAGGGGGTATTATCCAAAACAATTTTTTTCCCCCATGCTTGTTTCAGTGACTTAGCGATCTCTCCTGGGCCCTATCGAAGAGTCTGTCAAATGCTGAGCCCGCAAGCCTACATCATCTCCATAAATATATAAAAATTGATACAAAAGTACACAACAACTTGACAAACTTGATGCAGTGTGCAGTAGCCTCATTAGCAGCTACTGTCTCATTACCCCATAGAAGTAAAATGTCCTCTCTTTAATCCGACCAGGGATGGGACCCAAGCTCAATTCAACAGTCACACACTTCACAAACTCCCCATTCTTCTTCTGTGATACTCCTACTGGACATGTATCTCTGCCTCAGTCGTGTTTAGTCTGAGGCAGTGCGATATATGGAGCTGACATTTCTTCCTGAGGCCTGAGTGACAAAAAGCTGCTTATTCCAACAGCATTCCTCACATTTTGCTGAAATACAAGACGTCCTCCTCATCTGACAGGCCTTTGTCACTGGGCTGTACAACTGCAGAGCAATCACTCAAATTTCACTGAGTAACTTTTTGAGTGCGTGTACAATATGTTATGTGAAGTAATACTGCCTCTTTTTTGATAGTAAACATATTATGCTTTTTCTGGTATTTAGTGATAAACTACCACATATATGATTCCTCAATTTGCATTTTTAAAAATGTATTAATACAAACAGGTCCATTGACTTCCAGTTTAAAGAAACTGCAAACTGACTCTCTGCTGCTGGTCCCACCTCTTCACAGTGACATTACATCACAGCAAACAGAATATTCCTTTCAAAGT